>PVJA010018338.1:0-40108 GCA_004027025.1 Myocastor coypus | reverse complement strand
AAGAGAAAGAAAGAGAAGGGGGAGAAAGAGGGAGAGGCGAGGAGGGGGAGAGGGAGGGAGGGAGGGAGGGAGGGAAAGGAGCAGAGCTCAGAGCGCAGAGAGCAGAGAGCAGAGCAATCCATTTCCAGGTATGTCTCCGCCGTCCCTGGCAGAGCTGTGGCAAGGGTCTCAATCCATGTTGATTCATCTGAGCAAGCTAGCAAAAGCTTGCTAGCACTGTTTCCCTAAGTCCTAACTACCAGTTTGTTTTACTTGCAAGCTCAATCACTACCCTTCATCTAAACAGCAAAACTGGCGAACAAGACAGGGCTGGCCCACCACCCCAAGGGACACTGGGAAGATGTGCCCCCAGGTGAAATTCACACTCAGCACCATGGAGAGGAGCTCAGCCAGCTCTGATCCTGTGTTGTGGGGTACAACTCACAACTGAAATGAGTCTTCGGGGAGGCTCAAGATCTCCAAGTGCAGTCCAGGCAATCTTCAGGTCACTTCCCTCATACATACGCATGCAGGTGTACACACACACACACACACACTCTTTCTAACTTGTTCATAGTGGCTGCTAGGGTTTGCATCTAGCTGTCCCCCCAAAAGCTTCATGTAGTCATGGCACAGCTTCTGGGGTTTGCGATAGATTATCATGGGTATGGATGCTGCACTTGTCCTGGGGCAAGTAGTCTGCATTCTAATGTAAGGAGGGAGGACAGGCAGCTGCTAGAACTGCTGCTACCCCTCCCTTGCTCTCTGCGCTTTGCCTCCATGAAAGGCTGCCCTCTGCCATGAGCCACTCTGCCTTGGAGCCAGCTGAACACAGCCTGAAACTTCCAGTGACTGTGAGCTCCATAAACCTATCCTTCCTTCATTTTGAGTGTCGTGTGTTTGTCCAGCAACAAGGAGAGAATGTGACATGAGCCTAAGGGCCCCTCTCCCCACTTCCAGCCCGAACCCTCAGGCCCTGAGAGAGTCCAGCCCTTCCTTACCACATTCCAGGCCCTGAGCCTGACCGCCAGTGCCGCCATCTGACGAAAATAAATCCCAGGCGATGAAAATCTGAGAATTTTATGTAGACTTGACACAAACTCCAGCAAATTTTGCCTGTTTCCCATCCCCAGCCCATCAGTTCACCACCACTTCCTAAAGATCATTCAGAGCCAATGGGTCAGCAATTCACCTGTGTGCGTGTGGATTTCACTGACCAAGACCTAGAGTCTTAAATTCACATAAGGGCTTGGGGTACAGCTCAGCGGCACCGCCTCTGCCTGGCAAGCACAAGGTTCTGAGCTCCATGCCCCTTACAAAAAAAAAAAAAAAAAATCACTTAAGGAATAAGTTTTAAGGGTCAGCAAGATAGCTCAGCGGACTAAGCCCCTGCTTAGGCAAGTGCAGAGACCAGGATTCAATCCCAGGAACCACATGCTGCCAGGGGCTCGCTGAGCCACCCAGGGAGACAGGGCGTGGTAGTGCACACCTATAATCCCAGTGCTTGCAAAGGCTGAAAACAGGAGGACCACTGTGAGTCTGAGCTGCATAGCAAGACCCTGTACCAAATACATTTAAAAAAAAAAAAAAAAAAAAGACCTTTTTAAAAAAAGTTTTCCTCTTAAAAACCTCCTCCTGGCTTATCTATAGGTTTTTCTTCACTGTTTAACATTCACTCAGAAGGGCCACAGAGATAGCCCTGTGGCACAAGTGCCTGCTTAGCAAGTGCAAGGTCATGAGTTCAAACCTCAGTCCCCCCACCGAAAAAATAAATAAATAAAACACTACATCATGTCCAGACATGCCCAGATACGGTGCTATCCTCCAGTGCTAAAGGCAGAGGACTCTGAGCCAGCCTTCCTAGGGTCAGCCCCATCCAGGGACCTAGCTGATAGGTTCTATCCCTAGTATTAATTGCTAAAACCATTATGGTAATCATCTAATAAAGCTCTTAATCAAAAGACCGTCTCCCTCCTTCTTATCCAACTAAGCCCAAGGTTACAATTTACTTCCACCCTTCCCACCACCTCAGGGAAGACCTCCAGTCGGCTCCCTCCTGTCTATCTAAACATCCCCTCCAAACTCCACCCCTGGCAAAAGGCCATAGAGGAGTCAGCCTCACTTTGTTTAATAGAGAGATAATTCCTCATCCTCCCTCACATTCACTCCAATACCCTCAAAGAAAATAACTCCCCTTTCCTTTTTCCCTTCTGCCTATTTCACTATTCCTTTCCCAACCAAGCCAGTACCACCGGGCCACTCAGGTTCACCCAGCAGCACTCTAGGTGTGTGAGGGATAAATGTCACTGCGCCAGGCATGATGGTGCGTGCCCATAACCCCAGCAGCTCTCAGGAGGCTGAGGCATGAGGATGGCTGTGAGTTTTAAGCCAGCCTATGCTACACAGTGAGTTCCAAGCCAGCCTGAACTACATAGCAAGGCCCTGTCTCAAAATCCAAAACAACAACAAAAAAAACCCTGACACTTCATCTGGGCGGCTTTCTAAGATGGAATGACATTTTATTTAAACATACGCAATTTTATTAAAACCTTTACACCAGTAATTTGTAAAATCATCCTGAAAATGTTAGCAAGCTTTCCTCCCTTTCCACTTCGATGCACACAAGCTTGTTGTATAGGAATGTAGAAGTGAATTAACTCTGTGTCTCAGAAATGTGATGAATTCCGCCTCATTCTATATCTAAAATTGATGGGGGAAAAAACCAGTGGCTAAGACGAGAACTCCTTCCCAATTTCGACTGCATTACTTCTCTCATTCTTGTGGGTCCAAGTTGAGACCTCACTGAGCTTCATCCTAATCACCAGTCCTCATGTATTTGTAGGCTAGGCCTTGTTAAGATGCCCTGGCTGGGCTTGAGCTTGTATTCCTCCTGCCTCAGTCTTCCGAGAATGCTAGGACTACAGGCATGCCTTCACTTATTCTTATGTCCTCAAACACAGTCAATCTCCAGAAAATCTTGGTTGTGAAAAAAAAAAAAAAAAAATCATGAACTTATAGAGAGGACAACTTTTTCTTGTTTTGGCTTTTGAGATGGGGTCTCAGTAGTACTTGAAGCTGGCCTCAATGGATCTTCCCACCTCAGCCTCCCAAGTACTGGAATCACAGGCAGGTGCCACCATGCCTGGCACTTACATGCTCTTCTGGGGACGGGAGAATTCTGTTCCTTCGACCTCGAGCTCGGTGAAGGCAGTGACCACGTCCTTCTGGGTCCTCTTCTGATGTCGAGCTGGACGTCCGGGACGCAGAGCTCCCAGCTAGCAGCGCAGGCCCCTATTCACATCACTCGCCCACTTTTTGAATGCATCTGCTATTTCTGAGGGTCTAAATTTTTTGTTTTATTTTATTTTGAGACAGGGTTTTGCCAGGTAGTTCAGGCTCAGCTTGAACTGGCAGGGATCCTCCTGCCTCATCCTCCCAAGTGCTGGGATTACTGGTGTATACCACCACACCTGATAAAGTTTTCAGTTCCTTCTTTATTCTAGATACTAGTCCTCTGAGGTACAACTGGAAAATTCTTTTTTGCCATTCTGTACATTTTGTTTCACTTCGTTGGCCGTTTCATTTGCTATGAGAAAGCTTTTTCACCTGACATGCTCTCGCTTGATGATTCCCCGCACGATTTCCTATGTGATCAGGGATATCTGTTCACAAAGTCCTTGTCTCCAGCTGATTTCAAGAGCATTCCTCTTTGGTCTTCCAGCAGCTTAACAGCATTAGTGTCAACATTTAATTCTTTGATTTATTTTAATTTACTACATGATGAGAGATATGGGGCTAGGTTCAAACTGAATGGCCCATCTTCCCAACATCATTTATTAAAGAGCCTATCTTGCCTACAACATGTCTGTCCCTCGTCAATGATAGCTTAAAGCCCATGGAGTTGATCCTGCATCCTCTGCTGCTCCATTCATCCTGACCTTCACTTTTGTGCCACTATGGTGCTGTGGTCATCACAGTAGCTTTGTGACGTCACTTCAGGGCTAGCACGCGACGCCTCCCACTTTGGTGTTCTTACCCAGGATTCCTCTGCCTTTTGGAAGTCTCTTCAAGTTCCATTTGAGCTTTGGGGGCTGTTTTCTCCTTAGTTTTTTGTTTCTGTATCTTCACACACAATGGCTCACTGTCTCACTCCGTATTCCAGGTTGGTCCTAAACCCGCTATTCAGCCCAGACTGACCTCAAGCTCACCACACTCCTCCTGTCTCAGCTTGCCCACTGCTCAGATTTTATGGGTGCACCACCCCACCTGGCTCTATCTTAAGCTTAGAGTTTTTCTCTCCAGTCAAGAATGCTGTTGTGGGGGCTGGGGAGATAGCTCAGTAGAATAAGCACTTGCCTGGCAAGTGCAAGGTCCTGAGTTCAATCGCCGGTCCCACAAAAAAAAAAAAAAAAAAAAAAAAAGGTTTGGCGGGGCCGGTGAGATAGCTCAGTGGACTAAAGCGCCTTTGTAGGCAAGCTTAGGCAAGTGCAGGGACTATGGTTTGATCCCCAACACCACACGTGGTGCCAGCCCCATGCCCAGATGAACTGAGCTGACTAGAGTCCAGGCATAGTGGTACATGCCTGTAATCCCAAGCATGGAGGAGGCTGAAAGTAGGAGGATCACCACAAGTCTGAGTTGCATAGTGAGACCCTGCAACAATCAAATACTTTTAAAAGAAGAATGCTGTTGACTGTTTTTTTTTGTTGTTGTTGTTTTTTTTTTTTTTTTGTGGGACCAGGCATTGAACTCAGGTCCTTGCATTTGCCAGGCAAGCGCTTACTCTACTTGGCTATCTCCCCAGCCCCTGCTGTTGAAATTTTGATTGGGATTGAAGTTGTATTACTTGTTTGGGTGAGGTTTTCTTTTAACTGTAATTTTTTGGTTGAATTGTTTTTTAGGGGAGGTTTATTTTTTTGTTTTTGATGCAGAAGACCAAACCCAGGGTTTCCAGCTTGCTAGGCAGGCATTCTACCACTGAGCCAAGCCCTGATCGGGACGGCATTAAAATCTGTACACCATTTTTGCTAATTTGGCCATTCTGACTATTGGTTTTATCTACAGGAACAATCTCATCTTTCCATTTCCTTTTTGTTCTTTTTTGAGACAACGAACCACTAGGCGGCCCAAGCTAACCAGGAACTCAAAGATCCTCCTGCATCAGCCTCTGGAATGCACCACCACACCCCGCTTTACTGTCTCCATTACAGAGGTCTTTCACTGGGCTACGGTAGCGCTAGGCCTTGTGTTTTGGGGGCTACTGTGCACATACTCTTTTCCTAGCCTCTCTTGGGGGGCTCCCTAGTGGTGTGCAGAAACCCTCTCATTTTTGTGTGCTGAGTTTCACCCTGCATCCTTCACTTTAAAACATGAACTTCTTAGCCGGGCGTGGTGGCTCATGTCTGTAATCCCAGCACTCAGGAGGCTGAGGCAGGAGGATTGATGCGAGTTCGAGACCAGCCTGGGCTACAAAAGTGAGCTCAGGACCAGCCTCAACTGCATAGTGAGACCCTGTCTCAAAAAGACAAAAAAAAAAAAACATGAACTTCTCATGAAATGAAAGGTCATACTGAGCCCTGAGGGGGCAGGAACTGCTCCCATTTGAGCTGTGCCCCAGCACCCGGGCCTCCATGCTCTCACAGACCGCTGCCTTCACAAGCGCGTGAGCACGCAAGTGCATTGTTTACATCACCGCTCAGCAGGACAGCAGGCTCTGAGGGCTTACCCCACACGCCCCAGGTCACATGTGAGCTACGTGGCAGAGCCAGGACCTAAACCCACAAGACTTCCAGGTACAGCTGTCAGTTTCCGCCACTACTCATGCCACCAGGGGTGTCTGGGGTAGGGGCTGAGCAGCAAGCATACCGGTCGGTTTTCATACTCCAGGCAAGGGCAGGTGATGGTGCAGCCATCCAGGAGGATCCGGCCTTTGGGCGGGGTCACTTTCCGACCCCCCTGCAGCTTGTAGTACAGCAGGGTGTTCTGCTGAAGGATGAACCACCGCGCCTTCCAGTTATGAACAATGTGGCCCTGTGGACAGACAGGACAGCTTGAGTGAGGGGCGAAGGGGAAGACCCTATGTTCCAGGAAAGGTCTCCTGCTGCCCAGGCAACAAACTACAGCATGGAAACGACTGTCCAGTGACAGAGAACAGATATTCTGTCTGGATCTCTCTTGACCATCTCTTTTGAGCTCACAAGCAAAAGCCCTCAGCACTGATCTTCATTTCCACTGGCACTTTTTCAGGGTTTCTTTTCTTTATCTTGTGTGTGTGTGTGTGTGTGTGTGTGTTTTGTTTTGTTTGTAGCAATGGGGCTAGGAAGCAAATCCAGAACTTTGCAGAGTAGGCTAGCACTCTCCCACTGAGCTGTACCCCACTCCAATCACTGGTCATAAACCTTAAAAGAACTTGCAAAACGTGTGTGCGCACATGCGGACATGCACAAACATACTGTTGAACACCTATAATCCTATCAGTCTAGAAAGTGAGGCAGGAGTTTTACACATTCCAGCCCAGCTTTGGCAATTTAGGCCCTGGGTTCAATCTCCAATACCACCAAAAAATTTAAATAACTCACCTGTAATCCTGCTACAGTGCTAAGAGGCGGCTATTGTTAATACTCTGTAAATCCTGCTACTTTTTTCAGTCTTCACTTTTTTTAATTTTCTAACTGAGACCATATCATATACACTTTTATTGTCTAGCTTGCTTTGTTTATCCTTGCTGAGCATTTTCTGAATTTTTTTAGAAGATATTCTATAATGGCCACTACGTGCCTACATCACTAACTGGCACGCTGACACTGCCCTGTGTCTGCAGTGCTAAGGGCTGACCACCTACCTGGCCAGTTATGGCAGGCGTAAAAGGCAGAGTAGTTTTGCAGGTGCTCAGATGAGGCACGGAGCCAACAGACTGGACAGTCAAGTGCGGGCAGAGTCCCCATTTCTACAACAGACTGATGTGTGGGGGACGTCTGCAGAGGGATCAGAAAGGGAAGGACCTCGGCGCAGTCTGCAGCAGAGTGCGATTTGGGACAACCTTATCACCCAGACTGATGGGCTCCACATGAGTCAAAGAGCAACTGCTTAATTTATCCTTCCCCTTGCCTGGCAGGCGTTCCCCTCAAAGGCGCCTTGTGTTCCCAGTCTGTGGTGCTGTGATCCCACTCCATGTCCAGTGGGTACTTCAAGCCAATAATGAGCGTGAAAGTATGGTAAATCATCCGCGCCAGTTATTTGTGTATGTGGCCATGCTTCGTGGGCATGGATCTGAGCTAACCAGAATGTACTGCGGCAACCAAACCAAGCTCAGCAAGGCTCATCTGACCAGGATGCTTCTGTGCGTCCCCGCAACTTGCAGTCCACTTCGGCAGCCTGGGGTACAGCGCTCCACAGCTCTCCACGTCCCAGCTGTCCATCCCCAGTCAGGTGCCCGAGGGCAGCACTTGCAGGGCCACTGGGGGTGCCCACTGCTGAAGAGCACAGGGCAGTGAATTACTAATAAGGCCACAGCTGAAGCTGGCCCTGTGAGGGCCAGCACAAGGCAGAGCTGAGAAGGCGAGACCATTGTAGACCTTAGGACACAGGTGTGAGGGGCAGAATCATGTGCCCCCCCGCCCCACCAAAGCCCTAACCCCAGTACCGGAGAGTGGGATCATCTAGAGATTGAGCCTTCAAGGAAGTTATTCAGTTGAAATGGGCCATCAGGTTGGATCGTACTCAATTCTGGTGTCCTCAGAGAGAGATACAAGGACACAGACTGGTGCCAGAAGCAGGGACATGAGAGGACAGAGGCCACATGCAGCAGACACGGCAAGAAGGAGGCCGCCTGCAAGCCAGGAAAAAACCCTAGAGGAGTCAGCCCGTCAGCACCTTCATCTGGGATGCCTCCAGGACCGGGAGCAACAGGGCTGTGTTCTTTAAGCCACACAATCTGTGGTCTTTCATGACAGTGCCCCTAGCAAACTAAAATGGGAAAGAGGGAGAGGGCTGGAGGTGTAAGCAGACAAAAACACAACCAACAGCCGGGCGCGGTGGCGCACGCCTGTGACCCCAGCACTCGGGAGGCTGAGGCGGGAGGATCAGTGCGAGCTCAAGGCCAGCCTGGACTACAAAGTGAGCTCAAGGCCACCCTGGACTGTACAGCGAGACCCTGTCTCAAAAAGACAAAAAAAAAAAAGAATCCTAAGTGCCAGTCCAGCATGGCAGAACATGCTGGCGCCGCAGCACTCAGGAGGCAGAGCCAAGAGGGTCACCAGCAATTCAAGCCCACCTGGGCTACACGGGGCGCTAAGGCCAGCCTGGACAGTGAAAAGAAGGGGCCTACCTAGGAGCAAAGGTGAGATGTCTGAGGAAAAGGGCCAACAAGAAAGGATTTACTAAACTGGGAGAAAATTCAAAGAAAGAGGCGACCCTCCACGTTCAAATCCTTTAACCCAATAATTCTACTTTCCATCCCTGTGCTAAGTGAATAACCTATAACGTGGAGGTTTTACGTATAACACAGGATTGTTTATAAATGGAAAATAAATATAAAACCTGGTACTACTGCGTAAATAACCATGCTGGTCATTATAGTAGGTGTATTCGAACAGAGGACAGGCCCCATGTGACCCCAAAAGAACAGAGCACCAAAAAAAAAAAAAAAAAAGAAGAAGAAAGCACCAGTAGCAGTGTCCTTTAACACCAGCAAGCACTTTTGTCAATACTACATGACACATAAATGCTGTAACTTAGTAGGAGCTGGGGGGGAGGGGTGGAGCTGAGGCCTTTGTCCTGAGCTACAGCTACAGCCTTCTGTTTTATTTTTTCAATTTGGGCACCTGTTTGGAGGTTCCAGCAGGGAAATGCAGCTACTTATAGCCTTAACCAAGGAAATGGTCGTCCTCTGTCCCAGGTGGCCATCTTCCTGCCCAGGCATGCAGGAGAGCACAGGAAGCAGTCACGGAGGAAGGGGACACCTGCGTAGCCAGCCAGACTGGCTGGATCCACCCCAGGGACTAAGGCAGTGACAGATGTCACAGCCAGATCTCCTTCACATCCTGCCTTTTAGGGCTGGCAAGGGAGCTCGGGAGACCAAGTGCCTGCTTAGGCACGCACAGGGACCGGGGTTTGATCCCTGGCACCACACTCAGTACCCGAGCTGACCACAGATGGGGCATGGTGGCGCACACCTATAATCCCAGTGCTGGGGGGTGGGGCTGAAAACAGGAGGATCACTGTGAGTCTGACCTATGTAGTGAGACCTTGTACTAAATACATTTTTTTTTTTTTTAAATCACATCCTATCTTTTAATTTTGAGACAGGGTCTTACCAAGTTGCTCAACTGCCCAGGGTGAATTTGAACCTGTGATCTCCGGCCTAGGCCTCCAAGAGGGCTAGGACTGAATGCACCACCACGCCCCACTCCCGGCAGCATTCCAATAATCTAAAAGAACATTTCTAGGATCTAAGTATTTCTGGTATACTAGAAGACTTTTGGATACTCCAAAAATATTAATGACAACTACAATAATGTAAGACTGGATAAATAAGGATGTAAATTTGTTTTCCATTTTACACTCTGAATGCTGTTGTTTTTAATATGAATTTTTATATGTTTGGTAGTGCTGGAATTAAACTTGGGCTTTGTGTATACTAGGTAAGCATTCTACCAATGAGCTATACTCCTTGACTCTAGAATGTATTATTTTTAGAGTAGAAAAACTAATTTAAATTTTTTAGTTTAAACAAAAATCTTTCTTTTTTCTTCTTTTTTTTTTTTTTTTTTTTTTTTTTTTTTTTTTTTTTTTTTTTTTTTTTTTTTTTGTCTTTTTGAGACAGGGTCTCACCATGCAGTTCAGGCTGGCCTTGAGATCACTTTCGGAGCCTAGGTTGATTTTGAACTTGCATTGATCCTCTTGCCTCAGTCTCCCAAGTGCTGCGATTACAGGCGTGCGCCACCATGCCCAGCCTAAACAAAAATCTTTTTTTTTTTTTTGTCTTTTGGAGGGAGGGTCTCGCTATGCAGTTGAGGCTGGTCTCGAACTAGCACCCGATCCTCCTGCCTCAGCCTCCCAAGTGCTGGGATTACAGGCATGTGCCACCACACCCAGCTAATAAACGAAATTTTTTTTTTTTTTTTTTTTTTTTTTTTTTTTTTTTTTTTTTTTGCCTTTTTGAGACAGGGTCTCGCTATGCAGTTGAAGCTGGCCTTGAGCTCACTTTTGTAGCCCAGGCTGGTCTTGAACTCGCACTGATCCTCCTGCCTCAGCCTCCCGAGTGCTGGGATTACAGGTGTGCGCCACCACACCCGGCTAATAAACAAAAATCTTGATGTTTAAGAAAATCATTTGTTCATTCACCTAGTCCACCAGTCATCAGTGACCAAATACTAACAGCCCAAGCCAGGGGAAGAGGTGGGAAAGGAGTCCACCAGCGGAAAATGCCAGGTCAAAGGGCTAGAGGGAATGCTGACTGCGTGACCCTAGCATATGGGAGAGGGGGCAGAGGCAGGAAGAGTAGAAGTTAAAGCCTAGCTGGGGCGGTTCTGTGACTTCATGCAGTCCTATTTCAATATAAAAGGGGGGGGGCAGCAGAATGTCTCAGCAGACTAAAGCGCCTGCTTAGGAAAGCTTAGGCAGCCGCAGGGACCACAGTTCAACCCTGGCACCACATGCTGTGCCAGCCCCACCCCCAGGGCAGGCTGAGCCAGCCATAACTAATTAATAATTAATGTTAAAAAGGGCTGGGGCATAGCTCAGTGCACTCCTGGTTCAACAACTTGTACAGGGTATAAAAACAAAGACTGCTGCAATGCCCCTTCCCCCAATGGCCCCCCCTTCTAGTGTCCCTTCTCTTATGAGTCCCCCACCGCATTTTGCAATGTGGCAGAGTGGTTGGTCTGTGTAACTCTGAGTGTGGCAGAGGGAAGGTATGGTAGAGTCCAGTAACTTTGACTTTAGGTTATAAAAGACTCCCATTTTTATCGGCTCCATCCCCACCTCCAGCCCTAATCATTCACCCTGGGAAAAGAAGGCTGCCCTTTCACCAGCAGCCCTACAGACCAGGGAAACTGAGGCTCAGGCAACAAACACGTAAAGCCCAGCGCACCCACCAGCCCACATGCCTTCAGGTGACTGCCAAACCTGGACCTCTGAGCTGCAACCGCATGACAGACCCCGCGCTGCGGTCCTACAGCACGACTTCCTGGACACCTGACTCTAAGGAGCTGTGGGTCACATCAGGATGTGACATAGATCAGGTAGGCTGGCATGTGTGAGTAAACAGCCACTGCCCGAACTGGCACTGGAGCTCAGGGACAGTGCTGGCCTGCCACCTGCACGGCCCTGATTCCATCCCCGGCAAAAAGCAATGCCGCCACTTTGGGGAAATTCCCAGTTCTGATGTCTTGAGCGCTGAGCTGTGGGGAAAACAGAGGAAGCCACTGGGACCACATCCTACAGATGGGGCTGCGGGTGTCGTGCTGTGGTTTGATCTGCACACTGTGGAAAGAGCAGAGTCCTGGCGTATTTTAAGCCAAAGCATAACAGCTTGGGTTCTTGTGTTAAGAAGATCACTCTGAAGCCGGGCATGGTGGTGCAGGCCTGTAATCCCAGCACTTGGGAGGCTGAGGCAGGAGGATCAGTGCGAGTTCAAGACCAGCCTGGGCTACAAAAGTGAACCCAAGGCCAGCCTGAGCTGCATATTAAGACCCTGTCTCAAAAAGACAAAAAAAAAAAAAAAGATCACTCTGACCACAGCGTGGCAGAACTGAAGGGAATGGAGAAGTTATGCAGTTGATAAGGGCTGTCACGGGTCCTAACTCATTAGGCAAAGTGGGCCGGGCGCTAAAGAACTGCTGTAAACTGGAAAGGAACCCAGGTTTCCCGCCACCTGGGCTCTGCAGGTACCAAGCTAAATGAAACAGCCACAGCGGCTTCTTGTCCCAGAAGCCCTTTTATAAGAGAACAGAGGGGAGCCGGTAAGACGCACAAATGTCACTGCTAGAAAAAGTCCTAGGAAAGCTCCACTCTGCTCCATAAGGACAAGGACTCCAGGGGCGGAAAGGTCCTGCCAAGGCCCTAAGAGCAGAGATGGCACTTGCTATGGGCTGAACTGTATCTCCCCAAAAGCCTAAGCCTAACCTCACGTACCTGTGGAAGTGATCTCATATGGGAACAGTCTCCGTAGCTGTGATCTGGGGTGGCAGGAATTCATAGGCCCCTGCAGGAAGCGCACAATTTGGACAGAGACACACAGGGACCAGGTGCCGCAGAGCTAAAGCAGGCAGGCCACGGCTCTCGGGACAGGTTTTCCCAGAGCTTTGGGAGGCAGTGGGGTCCTGTCAACACCTTGATGCGGCACTCCCCTTCTGGGCTCTTATCTTCTATCCTCTTTTTCTCTCTCTTCATACCTTTTATGTTTTTACTCAATGGAATTTTTTGTTTATTTTTTGAGGCAGGGTCTCACTCTAATCCAGGCTGGCCCGGAACACACTAAGTAGTCTCAAACTCAAGAGGGTTCCTCTGGCCTCAGACTCCTGAGTGCTGGGATTACAGGCGCGCACCACTATAACTGGCTAGCCACTGGATCTTATTTGTTTGTCTTGTTGAGATAGGCTCTCACTAAGCAATTCAGGCTAGCTCCCTCTGTAGCCTGGGCTGGTCTTGAACCTGCAACAATCCTCCCTGCCTCAGCCTCTGGAGTGCTGGAATTTATAGGCATGTGCCACCATGCCTAGCTACCCACTGAATTTTAGTACTATACACATTTGTATTATCTTCATAATTATAATTCAGGGGCCCAGCAGGATGGCTCAGTGGTCTAAAGCACCTGCAGGTGGCTGCAGGGACCACGGTTCAATCCCCAGCACCACATGCTGTGCCAGCCCTGCCCTCAGAGCAGGCTGGGCCGGCCATAAAAATAAATAAACAAACAAAAGTTCTGAAACAAGAGAAAAATAAATCAATTTTTAAAAATAATTATAATTCAGTTAGTCACTAGCTTATTTGAGGGGACTTACAGGTAGTTTCTGCAGATTTTTCATACATAAGTAACACTTTGCTGAGAAAGCTTTTACAGTGTTGGGAAGGGGGCAGTGGTTTAAGTGCCTGCCTGGCAAGCACAAGGTCCTGGGGTTCAATCCCCAGTACTAAAAAAAAAAAATGTAACTAAAGCGTTGGGAAAGAGTCCTGCAAGTGACACCTCCAGGCCACACGTGCTCCCACCGCAGTCTGGTCAGGTCAGGACAGGAGCTTCTCACGGCCTCTGCCCGCTGCTCCCTGCTGGCACTCTCCAGAGGCCCAGGCCTGGTGAGCTCCCTGCATTTTGCCAGAGCTTTGCTGCTTCCTTGTCTGGGCAGGGGTGAGAACCAGACCCATCATGCCCCTGCCTGCCTAGCTCTGGCTTGGCCTCCCAGCTGAGGACTGCTTTGTCCTCCGCTAGCCTGGCTGCGCCCCGCCTCTAGTGTAGCCACCTTCCGACTTCCAGTGCTACAGCCCTGCAACAGGCCCTAGAAACAGGGTCTGCTATTGCCGCCCATGAGGAAGGGGCATGCTGGGGTGGTGACACAGCAGGACCTGTGGCCAACTCGCACCAGGTGTGTGGGGGTTGGGAGGCTCCATTTACCTCTGGGTCCGGCTCCAAATCCCAGCCTTTGGCTTTGGCTGGAATGAGGTTTTATTGCTGGGGGCTACAGGCCACACCTGTGGACTCCCCGCACTTCTCTTTTTAATTTTTAGAATATCCCCCAGCATCAGGGATTGAACCTGGGCTTCTACACTAAGCCTCAGCCCCAACTCTTTATTTGTCTTTTTGAGACAAGGTCTCACTGCAGTTCAGGCTGGCACTGAGCTCATTTTACAGCCCAGGCTGGGCTAAAACACAATGATCCTCTTGTCTCAGCCTACTAAGTGCTGGGAGTGCTGGGATTACAGACACGTGTCACCGCCCAACTTTATTGTTTTTGAGGCTCTTTAAATTGCTACATTGTAGGGCCAATTGGGATGGTTCAGCGATCTAAAGCACCTGCTTAGGAAAGCTTAGGCAGCTGCAGGGACCATGGTTCAATCCCCAGCACCACATGCTGTGCCAGCCCTGCCCCCAGCTAATATAAATAAATAAATACATTGCTACGTTGCCCAGGATGGGCTTGAATTTGTAACCCTCCGGCCTCACTCTCCCAGAACATCACTTCTCTGGACCCAGATTCCCTAACCAGGCCCAAAGTCCACGGCCAGATCGGTGTCTCCTGGGGAGCTGCAGTCAGGAAGGCAGCAGGAGGTTGTTTCCAAGGCACGGGTGGTCATCTCCACAGACCCTAAAGGACCAAGCAGCTTTTCACCTCGGCCACAGAGAGGTGAAGCGGGTGTGGGATTATGAGCTGCTCTGCACCAGTGTAACTCAGATCCTGCATCAGCCTTCCACCCTCCTCACCTACAGCACGGAGCACACAGCACAAGCAGCCTTCCGGGCCAAAGATGCAGAACACCGGGGACACACTGGAGTGGAGTGGAACAGCAAAGCGACTGGGCGGCCAGGGCTGGTGGGCTGGGCTGGTCTGAACACCAGGCTGCTGGGAGGGGGTAGGAGAGCCCCTCCATCCAGGCACAGCCCCGTACCCACATACTACGTTAGCTTAAATACTGTTAGCTTACTGTTAACATTTCCTTTTTCTCTGCAGGTGGTCAAAAATAAGTCTGTCCCATCCTAGCCAAGTACCCGACCAGGGAGCCACACACTCAGCCCTAAAAACATATATATATATATTGGTGCCATTTTTGAGACAGGGTCATGCTACATAGTTCAGGCTGTCCTTGAACTCACTATGTAGCCCAGGCTGGCTTCACACTCAAAGCCATCCTCCTGCCTCAGCTGCCAGAGTGCTGGGACGACAGGTGTGGGCTACCACACCAAGCTGCCCTGCAAGTCATTTTCAAGGACCCATCTATCACACTTTCTCCTGAAGCTGCTCTTTCACTCTCTGCTTGGATCCAGATCCCATGGCGGCTGGGGCTCTGCTTATTCCCAGTCACACAGACAGATGGGGAAGGTCCAACTACAGCGGGGGGCGGGGGGGGGGGCCTCATTCCGGGCATTACCAGCACCAGGCAAGCTGCTGCATATCCCCGACCCTCGGCTTCCTTCTTCGTAGAACACTAACAATGCCCACGCTGCAGGACGCTCCACAGGCAGGAAAGGGCTGGGGGTCAACCTGAGGCTTGGACCCAGCTCTACCAGTCGGGGCCCTAACCTAAGGCAGGTTGCTCGACTTTCTGTGCCCAAGCACAGGGGTAGATGAACTACTGAGCTGCAGAAGTGCTGGCAAACTCTAACTGCTGGGAAACAGAATCCCTCCGGCCTCCCAGAACACACCCATGTTGTTTTGTTTTGATTATTAACACTAGTTGTTTTATTTTTATTTTTTGTCTTTTTGAGACAGGGTCTTGTACAGTTCAGGCCGACCTTGTGCTCACTTTTGTAGCCCAGGCTGGTCTCCAACTCCCACCAATCCTCCTGCCTCAGCCTCCCAATGGCTGGGATTACAGGTGTGCGCCACCACGCCCGGCTCCAGGTTGTTTTAATAAATCACATATAGGCTAGGGGTGTAGGTAAGGCATATCTTAGCATTTTCAAGGCTACAGGTTCAACCCCCAACAACCCCAAAAAGGTTGAAAAATTATATTTAAACGTATTACTCAACATATATACATATATATTTTTTAAATCGACTTATATGTATGGGGTACATGTGCACAATACGGAAAGATCAGATCTAAGTAACCGGGGCCGGTGAGATGGTTCATCGGTCTAAAGTGCCTGCTTAGGTAAGCTTAAGAAACCGCAGAGACCGCGGTTCCATCCCCGCTGCACTTGCAGCGCCAGCCCCACCCCCAGGGGAGGCTCAGCCGGCCGTAATAAAGTCTGAGTAACTGTCCTACCATACCAGTCACCTCGTCTCTCTCCCTTGGCGCTGCACAGGGTCATGTCCTCACACTGAGCTACACAGCCCCAGCCCTTCCATCCAGAGACAGGATCTCCCTCGATTCCCCTCCCCCAACTTGCGATCCTCCTGCTTCAGCCTGCCGAGTAGCTAGGATCAGTCACGCCCACCCCGCGGGCCATTTAGGAAGTGTCCTTGTGTTGGGAACATTTAAAATTCTCCCCTCGCTTTGTTACTTGGAATTCTTCCTTTCCAAGCACACTCGGTAACCAACCTCTACACGCATCCCCTACCCTTTTGTGCACACTAGTGTTTTTTGTTGTTTTTCGTATGGTCCCAGGGCCTGGGGAGATAGCTCCGTGACACAAGTGCCTGCCGGGCAAGTGCAAGGTCATGAGCTCGAACCCCGGTCTCACAAAAAAATAAATAAAAATTTATAAAAAATGACAGTCGTATGACCCCAGGGACTGAACGGCCGGCTCGCAACGCTGAGATTCAGCTGCTCTAGGTCGTCCGCTGCCGCCCGGAGCCGCCACAGCGAGCCGCGACTCCGACGCCGCCAGCAGGCCCGGCTGCCTACTTTCCCTCCACGCTCCCCAGCCTCCTTCCGACGCCCACCCCGGCGCCCTCCGGGCGGCCCCCCGCGCTCAGTTCTCCCGCCTGGCCCCGCGCTCACCCTCTTCACGAGGAAGCCCTCCTTGAGCACGCCGTCTTCCATGTCCCCACACTCGCCCGGACCCACCGCTCCCAGGAAACGGCTGCGACTCCGCGGGACAACGCCTCCCTGCAGCTGGGGCGGATTTAAGACGGCGGGACCTCGGGAGCAGGAAGTCCGCCCCAGTCCACTCCAGACTCGACGTTCCCGCCCGAACGCGCCCCAGGGCGGCCTCGGGGCCCCTGCGCCCCACCCTGCCCAGGCCCACACCCACGCGCCCCGCCGCGCGCCCAGATCTGGTCCGCGACCCCCCGGTTCCGCCCACGCTGCCAGCCCCGCCCACGCTGCCAGCCCCGCCCATGCCCGCCCCCACCTGCAGAACCAGGTGCAGACGCTGCCCCTCCCCCCGCCGCAGACTTTGCCCTGGTTAGGCACCTAGGGTGCAGCCACAGACCAGTTCTCAAGAATGAATTAAACGCTGCAAGAATTTTATGGATCTGGAACCATCTCTGAGCTCCGTGGAAAAGGTGGTGTAAGAGGAGAGAGGGAGAGTACGAGAAGGGACATGAAAAGAATTAACGTTGTGCAGGTACTAGCTCCCACACAGGGAATGTATTCAGCATGTGCTGCAAACTCGGACTAATAATACTGTCACTTGCAGAGCCCACGGCGCTCTGGGTCCCAAAAATGCGCCCCCACACACACACCACTGTCCCTGCCAGAGTCGGAGCCCTGAGTGAAGGAACTGCCAGGGAGCTCCGTATCTACAGCCTACCTTGGCGTCGCTGTTTTGAAATCCCTGGCACTTGGGACTCCATGCGTTTTGACTCACCAATTTGTACTGCTACTGGTCATTTGTTTAGTACTTGACCGACAAGCTAGAACTTGGCCTTGTGGATTGCTGCCTCCGACCGGCTCACCTCTCCAGCCAAAACAATGCAACACTCCTCATTGTTGGTACTGGGTCTCCTCTCACAAATATTTTAATGCCTTTAGTTTTACCGGGGAACTGAACTATATGCTGGCCTTTATTTTGTATTTTAAGTCTCTAAATTTCCTGTGCTGAGCTTGAACTTGAAATCCTCCTTCCTGCCTTCATTCAGGGTGCCGTAATTACAGGTCTGTGCCATATCTTGCTTAATGTAATATTTTTGAAAAGTCAAAATGAATGCTATCCCCACCCCCAGGGTGGGCTGAGCAGGCAAAAAAAAAAAAAAAAAAAAAGCAGAAAAATATTCAATAAATATAAATATCCTATCAAAGCCCAGACGTGGTGGCACACGCCTATAACACACACCTGTAATCCCAGCACTTGGGAGGCTGAGGCAGGAGGATCGGTGTGAATTTGAGACCAGCCTGGGCTACAAATGTGAGCTCAGTGGCCAGCCTGAACTGCATAGTGAGACCCTGTTTCAAAAAGACTAAATAAATAAATAAATAAAATAATATCCTATCAAAGTCCAGGTATGGTGGTGTACACCTGTAATCTCAGCTCTTGGTTCTTTTTTTTTTTTTTTTTTTTTTTTTTTTTTTTTTTTTTTTTTTTTTGTCTTTTTGAGACAGGGTCTCCCTATGCAGTTGAGGCTGGCCTTGAGCTCACTTTTGTAGCCCAGGCTGGTCTCGAACTCGCACCGATCCTCCTGCCTCAGCCTCCCGGGTGCTGGGATTACAGGCGTGAGCCACCACGCCCGGCGCAGCTCTTGGGAAGCAAGAAACAGGAAGATCACTGAGTCAGAGCTGCATAATGAGACACTGCCTCCCCCCAAAAAAATCCTATCAAGGAGCCAGCAGTCTAAAGCACCTGCTTAGGCAAGCTCAGGGACCAAGGTTTGATCCCTGGCACCACATGCTGTGCCAGCCCCAGGGCAGGCTGAGCTGGCCATAATATACATACATACATACATACATACATACATAAAAGTAAATACGTACATATCCTATCAAGACTGGATAGGGCCATCAAGATAGCTCAACAGACTAAGCACCTGATAAGGCAAGCGCAGATAACAGGGTTCGATGCACGGCACCCCATGTTGTGCCAGCCCTGCCCCTGGGCATGCTGAGCCCACACTGAGTTGGACAGTGGTGGCGCACACCTGTGATCCTAGTGCTGGGGAGGCTGAAAACAGGAGGATCTCTGAGTCCAAGCTGCACAGGGGGACCCTGCACGGAATACATTAAAAAAAAAAAAAAAAAAAAAAAGACAAGATCAACAGCAGTGTCCTACCAGACCATACTGCACCTGAAACAAAAGAAAATGTCTGTAATACTGTGTAGAATTATATCGTCACATGTGTTCTGTGTTTTTGCCCCACTGTGAGGGCCCCATCAGGGTCAGGCTCCACCTCATAGGAAAAGCCCCACAGCTGCCTTAAAGCTAAGAAGGCTGTAGGCTGTGAAATCTGGGCCTTTGAAAACAAGCCCCAAACTGACTCCCAGCTCTAGTAGTGACCTTAGGTTTTATTTATATAATACACAGCAATACCCTGCGGTGAGTTTATAATCTTGGTTTCTCAGCCAGGAAACCTAATCCCCAAGCAGTCAACTAGCTCAAGATCACGCAGCTCAGAGGCCTTGCAGAGGAGTTGGCTTCTCCAGGCTGGGTCCTTGCTGAGGAACCGGCTGAGCTCAAAGCCCAGATGGGAGAGGTTGATCGCCCAGGGCTCCATTCACCCTCCTCCCCTCGGAGGCTTTGAAGAAGCCCTCTGCCTTCAGCAGTTCTTGGAAGTGATGAGGGTGCAGGGTGTGGCCCCTGCCCTGGTGTTTGGTCCACAAGGAGGTTTGGACCTCTGCACACCCAGACGTCCCATTTGCCAGAGGGAAGCCCCAGGTGCAAACCTCCCGTGTGACTCATAGCTCCCCCCCCCACCCCCGCAGGTCTAGTGGCTCCTTCCTCTTCCAGGCAGTGGTTGCCCGAGGCCACCAGAGAACCATGAACACAGAAGCCCCACTCAACCACAGGAAGGAGGATGAAAGCAAGGAAGCAGAGACTGCCGGGAGGGCTGGGAAGAGGAGGGAGCTCCAGCTCGGCAACACTCGGCAGCCTCTACCCTCTGCTCCCCGGCTGCTGCTGATAAAGAAGAGCCCTTGACCCTCTCGGCCTTCTAGCTCTGCCTCTGTGTACAGAAAGCTATTAGGTCAGTGTTTGGGTGTCAGTGAATCACAATGTGGTATCAAATTCCATTAGAGAATCATTCTTAACAGCATTAGATAAGACGCCTGTAAGAGCCAGTAAAGGATAAACGCCGAGTCTTATTCAGGAGAGAATCAGAGTCACATTCCTACCCCTAAAGATCATCCACTCCAGACACTCTCTATAAATGATAACCCTAAAGTCCAGAGAAGTAAAAGGACTTGTCGGAGATCTTTGTCCAGTTAGTGGCAGCATGAGGGCCAGGGTGCGGACAGCTGCATACTTCATGACTGTAGAGAGCAGGGGCTGTGTAGGCCCAGAAGGCCTCTGACACTGGAAATGGCTTCAAAAGTTTCCTGTGTTTCTTTCTGATCATTAAAGTGAATTTCGCCGGGCGTGGTGGCGCAAGCCTGTAATCCCAGCACTTGGGAGGCTGAGGCAGGAGGATCCATGTGAGTTCGAGACTAGCCTGGGCTACAAAAGTGAGCTCAAGACCAGCCTGAACTGCATAGCAAGACCCTGTCTCAAAAAGACAAAAAAAAATAAAAAATAAAAAATAAAGTGAATTTCAGCCGGGCGTGGTGGCGCACGCCTGTAATCCCAGCACTCGGGAGGCTGAGGCAGGAGGATTGGTGCGAGTTCGAGACCAGCCTGGGCTACAAAAGTGAGCTCAGGACCAGCCTCAACTGCATAGCAAGACCCTGTCTCAAAAAGACAAAAAAAAATAATAATAATAATAATAATAATAATAATAATAAAGTGAATTTCGCCAGGGATCTAGGTCAGCGGCACAGTGCCTGTCTGGCAAGTGTTTAGTTCAATTCCTGGTATCCAAAAATAAATAGGGCCAGGGAGATAGCTCAGTAGACTAAGTGCTTGTGTGGCAAGTGCAAGGTCCTGAGCTCAATCCCCAGTACCACAAAAAAAAAAAAAAAAAAAGTAAAAATAAACAAATAAAACAAAATGAATTTCTAGCCAGGTACAGTGACATACATCTGTAATTCCAGCACTCAGGAGGCTGAGACAGGAGGACTCCCTGTGAGTCTGAGGCCACCTTGGGCTACCTGGGGTAAGTTCAAGTCCAGGCTGAACTACATAATAAGACCCTGCCTCAAAAAGAAAGAAAGAAAGAAAGAAAAGAAAATGCCAGACAATGTTATATCTCTGTAATCCTGAAAAGCTGAAGCAGGAGGATCACAAGTTCCAGGCCAGTCTGAATAATCTGCCTCAAAATATAAAACAAAATTGGGGGCTGGGGAATATACCTCAGTGGTAAAGTGCCTGCCTGGCAAGCGCAAGATCATGAATTCTATTCCTGATACCAACAATTAAAAAAACATTAAATAAATTTGGATGTAGCTCAATATGAAGGCCCTGGGTTCAATCGTCAGTGCCAAAAGGAAAAGAAAAACAGAAGAAACAGAAGGTGAATCAACGCAAGAATAATCCACGGAATCTGGGTGTTCTGTTTTGTTTGCAGCCCTGGAAACAGAGTCTGGAGCCGCTGAACTACATCCTTAGCTCTTGCTGGATTTTTTATTTTGAGACAATCTTACTAAATTGCCCAGGTCAGTCTTGGACTTTCAATCCTCCTGCCTGAGTCTCCCAGAATGCTGGGATTTCAGGTACGTACCGCTATACCTGGCTGATCTAAACACACATTTAATTCCTTTTAATTTCTGTGTTTGGTACAGGTCTCACTGCACGGCTGCACTCCTAGTGATCCTCCTGTTGTCAGCCTCCCTTTCGCTGGGATTACAGAGGAACGCCACCACCACTGGACTGGGTTGCTGGCTCAGCATGCCCAGGGTGGGGGTGGGCCAGCCATGGCATGCAGGACCAGGGAGCAAACCCTTAATGTTAAATTTTAAGTTATTTTTGTTCTTGTTTCAGAACTTTTGTTTATTTTTATGGCCAGCTCAGCCTGCCCTGAGGGCAGGGCTGGGCAGCATGTGGTGCCGGGGATCAAACTGCAGTCCCTGCAGCCGTCCAAGCTTTCCTAAGCAGGCGCTTTAGCCCACTGAGCCATCCTGCCAGGCACCCCCCTTTTTTTTGTCTTTTTTATTATTTATTTATTTATTTATTTATTTTTGTCTATTTTGAGACAGGGTCTCGCTATGCAGTTCAGGCTGGCCTTGAGCCCACTTTTTTTTTTTTTTTTTTTGAGCTCACTTTTGTAACCCAGGCTGGTCTCGAACTCGCACCAATCCTCCTGCCTCAGCCTCCCAAGTGCTGGGATTACAGGTGTGAGCCACCACGCCCAGCTGCTATTTTTATTTTTTTTTAAACTTTATTTATTTATTTATATGATGGCTGGCTCAGTCTGCCCTGGGGGTGGGGCTGGCGCAGCATGTAGTGCCAGGGATTGAACTGGGGTCTCTGCAGTTGCCTAAGCTTTCCTAAGCAGGTGCTTTAGACTGCTGAACTATGTCACTCGCCCTTAATTTGAAATTTTGAAACATGATTTTCTCACTTATAGTTAATATGCATCTTAAGTCATTAACAAGATTCATAAATAATTTTCATGATGCATAAAATTTTAGGGTTTTTTTGTTTGTTTTGTCTTTTTGAAACATTCCCACTGTGTAGCTCAGGCTGGCCTTGAGCTCACATTGTAGCCCAGGTTGGTCTTGAACTCACAGCGTTCTTCCTGTTTTAGCCTCCCAAATGCTGGGTTTATGGGCATGGGCTATCATATGATTTACAATGTATATAATCATTTCCACCTTAGCTGAATTTCCCTGTGAACAATATAAATATCGCTGTATATAAGCACTTTGTCGTATCTTTATTTCAAACAAATCTCTAAAGTATAATTATCCTAAACAATGTCCCTAGCTCTAGGGCACCTAAGATACAATTTTTTTTTCATTTTTTATTTTTTTGCAGGGCTGGTATTCAAACTCATGAGCTTGCACTTGCCAGGCAGGCACTTGTGCCACAGAGCTATCTCCCCAGCCCCATGGATACAATTTTTTTTTTTTTCTTTTTCTTTTTGAGACAGGGTCTCGCTATGCAGGTCAGGCTGGCCTTGAGCTCACTTTTATAGCCCAGGCTGGTCTCAAACTCACACCGATCCTCCTGCCTCAGCCTCCCGAGGGCTGGGATTACAGGTGGGCACCACCACGCCTGGCACAGAATTTTTTAAATTCTTCATAATTATCACCAAGCTGTTTCTAGAAATGTACCACGTGGCATCTGTACCAGCTGTATCTTAAAGCCACTGTCACAGGTATCTGGAAAGCAGCAGCAGGTATAGTATTTTTAGAAACTTTTGATGATCTTATCAGAACCAGCAGGGTCACCCCAGAGGCACAACTGTTTTCCCCTGAGAGAGACCACACCACTTGGAGACCAGCACGGGGAACACACTGAAGGCGCTTAATTAGCTCAGGGGTATACTGTTGATCACCCGCATCACAAAAAGACAAAAGAAAAATGGGGAGCGAAGGTGCTCAAAGCTCGGACTGGCAGAGACAAAACAGAAATTGTGCTCATTTGCTGGCCATCCATCAAGTCTACAGGTTGCAACAGAAATGGACAGCTGGTCCTCGACTTCTGGTGGTTCGACTTCTTCGACCTGACAGTGGTACAGTGGTACTGAAGTAACACTCAGTGGACACTTCTTTTTTTTTTTTTTTTTTTTTTTTTTTGTATTTTATGGAAGGGTCTACAGGGTGTTCAGGGTCTCACTACTAGATGAGACTTTTAGTGATTTGCCTGTTTACAGCCTCCTAAGAGCTAGGTTACAGACCTGCGCTACCATGCCCAGTCTCAATTGCTGTCTCAGTGGGCCTCTGGGATGGGCCAACACAGTCTGGGATCGAACCCCCAGCAGGTGCTTTAATGACACTTCCTCTGGATGCCAAATTTGTGATCTTGGGCCAGCAAGATAGCTCAGCGGTCTAAAGCCCCTGCTTAGGCAACTTCAGGGACTGCGGTTTGATGGACTGCGGTTTGATTCCTGCTACCAAATGCTGCGCCAGCCCACCTTCAGGGCACCCTGAGCTGGCAAGAAAGAAAGAAAGAAAGAAAGAAAGAAAGAAAGAAAGAAAGAAAGAAAGAAAGAAAGAAAGAGACAGAAAGAAAAGACAGAAAGAAATGTTTTTAAAAGGGAGAAGGGGAGGCTGGGGAGATAGCTCCATGGCACAAGTGCCTGCCTAGCAGGTGCAAGGTCGTGAGTTAGAACCCCTGCCCTGCTAAAAATAAATAAATAAATAAATAAATAAATAAATAATGGATTTGTGCTCTTTTCTCCGACTACAGATGTGCTGTACCCCTGGTGGCTGAACTGTGATGTTATGGTGTTAGATGCGTTGTGAAATGCATGCCCGCATGGTAAAAGCTGAAGTGCGTGTCTTGAGCCTTGTATCACTTCATTTCTCCATTCATGCAGCACGGCGTGCACTGCGTGCGGTCCCAGCAGCGCTGGGGCGCCTCACCTGTGGGCGCGATCCCTCTCCACCCTCTGCGCCCCAGAAAGTATCAGACTGGCCCCGTGGCCCGGAGCAACTCTGCAACCCACCTCCTCGTTCTACTGAAAAAAGCTGGCCCTCCCGGGGGTAAGGAGATAGCTCTGCGGCACCAGTGCCTGCCTGGCAAGTGCAAGCTCATGAGTTCGAGCCCCCGTCGGGACTCCCGATGCCCGCTCTACCCCTGCGGAGCGCCCCGCCAACGCTGACTGCCCGGGCCTCCCGCCCGCGCGGGGTGAGGAGGGGCGGGCGGCTGACTCAGCCCTGGGCGGTGGTGGGCCAGACCTGCTGGTGGCAGATAAAGCCCTGGCCTCGCGTGCGCGCTGCCCGCCCTTCTTTTCGGCTTCTTTCTGGAAATTATAATCTTTTTTTCCTTTTTTTTTTTTTTGGCGGGACCGGGGTTCAAACTCACAACCTTGCACTTGCCAGGCAGGCACTTGTGCCACAGAGCTATCTCCCCAGACCCTTCCTTCTTCTTTCATGTAGGTAAATTAAAAAAAAAAAAAAAAATGGGGGAGGGGGAGACAGAACTTGGCCCGCGATGTCAGAGGAGCCCGGAAAGGAAGGGAGCAGGCACTGTCTCCGTGGCCTCTGCGCCTGGGCCTCGGCTCGCGTCGCCCTGGGCCTCCTAGTTGAGTCGCCTGCTAGCCTGGAGCAGCCCGGCTCCAGCACACCGGTGGCTGGCGGCCTTGAGCTCTGCTAGAGCGGAGGCGCATTGGCAGGCGCCTTTCTTTTTTTGCGGAACGGGGGATCGAACTGAGGACCTTGCACTTGCCAGGCAGGCACTCGCGCCCCAGAGCTATCTCCCCGGCCCTGCAGGCGCTTCGCTTCCATTTCATGGAAAGGCAGCGGGAAGGCGTTCAGGCCAGGAGATGCGGTCCTGGTGGGGATTCTCACTTTAGGAAATAGCTTCCGACCCAACTGGAAACTTTTGGGGTGAAAGGGGAAATTTCTGCGGGCGTCCTGAGGGCGGGGTCCCAAGCCGCGGCACCTGCTGGGAGCCAACGGTGGGCTCGGACGCGCCTGGAGCGCCCACGTGGGGCCGGGGCCGGAGGGAGGCCGCGCTGGCTCCGCGGGGCGCTGAGGCTGGCAGAAGAGGGAGCGCCGCCTGCTGCTGGGTGGCGCGGCTCACTGGGAGGCCAGGCCCGGCACCTCCCGCGCTGTGAACCCTAAAACGCGGGAAGGGCAGGAGTGAGCGCAGACTTGCTGGGAAACGGGAAGAGAGCCTGGCTGGAGCAGGAGGCAGAGGCCAGAGGACCACGATTTGGAGCTCAACCTGGGCAACTGAGGGAGACCCTACCTCAAAACAAAGGAGGAAGGCAAGAGAGCGAACAAGCTAGGCGCGGTGGGAGACCGAGGCAGGAGGATCTCTGAGTTCAAGGCCTGCCTGAATTGCACTGTGAAACCATGTCTCAAAAAGGCAGAAAATGGGGGGATAGCTCAGGGGCACAAGTACCTGCCTGAAAAGTGCAAGGTTCCGAGTTCGATCTCCAGTTCTGCAAAAACACAAAACAAAAGCAAGAAAAAAGAAAAGAAAAGAAAAAGAAACATAGCTCCGTGGCACAAGTGCCTACCTGGTAAGTGCAAGGCCATGAGTTTGAACCCCAGTCCCACAAAAAAAAAAAAAAAAAAAAAAAAAAAAAAAAAAAATCAGGCCCGGCAGGATGGCTCAGTGGTCTAAAGCGCCTGCATGGGAAAGCTTGGGTGGCTTCAGAGACCGCGGTTCGATCACCGGCACCAAATGCTGTGCCAGCCCTGCTCTCGGGGTGGGCTGAGCTGGCCATAAAAATCAGTGAATAAACAAAGGTTCTGAAATAAGAAAAAAAAAATAAATAAAATTTTAAAAAGTTCAAAGGACGGTAGATATAGCTAGTGAGCAGACGCTAGGTTCAGCAGGGAGACAGGAGGATTGAACTCTGATTCTGAGCAATCACACTCCTTTTGGCGGTTCTTACACAGACCTGCTTAACCAGGAATTCCCAGGACTGAAACCCCAGACCTCTGAAGATCCGAAGTTGGGTCATGCCAGCTAACCCAGCAGGCAGCAATCGAGTAGAGAAAAGCTATGCTAGGTGCCCATCTCAAAATTTAAGGAGACATGTATCCTGAAAGTTGTGCAAGTTCAGGAGAGGCTGTGAGAGTGCGTGTCTCCTTAAATACTGCACTGCCAGTACCCCTGAATCAAACGCACCTCCCACCAGGTGTCTTCCCACACTGTCCACCTTGTAGAGTAGAATAAAGACATTTTTTACTTGACTCAGAAATCAAGGTCTTTCCTGGACATTAGGAATTAGTTTCCACTAAATAAAGAAATAAGGGACTAGGGAGATAGCTCAGTAGATTAAGTGCTTGCCTGGCAAGTGCAAGGGCCTGAGTTTGAACCCCAGTTCTGCAAAAACAAAATAAAATATAATTAGAGACTGGTGAGATGGCTCAGTGGTCTAAAGTGCCTACTTAGGCAAGCTTAGGCAACTGCTGGGACCGCAGTTTGATCCCTGGCACCACATGCTGCTTCAGCCTCAGGGTAGGCTGAGTCAACTATAATGAAAGGAAGGAAGGAAGGAAGGAAGGAAGGAACAGAGGGAGGGAGGGAGAGAGAAAGAGAGAGAGAGAGAGAGAGAGAGAGAGAGGGGCCAGGCATGGTGGTGCACGCCTGTAATCCCAGCACTCCGGAGGCTGAGGCAGGCGGATTGGTGCAAATTCGAGACCAACCTGGGCTACAAAAGTGAGCTCAAGGTTAGCCTGAACTGCATAATGAGACCCTGTCTCAAAAAGACAAAGAAAGAAAGAGAGAGAGAGAGAGAGAAAGAGGCAAATAATGAGAGTGCAGGCTCTGAAACTGATTTAGGTAAAATACAAATCTGGCCTGTAAACCTGGCACTCAGGAGGCTGAGGCAGGAGGACTGCTACAAGTTCAAGGCCAGCCTGAGCTACATAGCGAGTTCAAGGCAGCCTGAACTACACAGCAAGATCTTCTCAAAAAAAAAAAAAGAGAGAGAGAGAGAGACTGCAACTGTTCTCCCTGTGTCCTTCTCAGTGGATATGTCAGTTACTTTTTTCTCATTGCTAGGATGCCCAAAATTAAGAAGAAAACTGTGAGTTTATTTAACTCACAGTTTGTGGAGGCTTCAGTCCACACTCAGCTTGCTCCAAAGCAGAGTGGCACATGGCAGAGGGCAGCCATTCATGGCAGTGGAAGACAGCAAAACAGCAAGAGCAAAAAAGAAGTAGCAGCAGAAGCCGGGCGTGGTGGCTCACGCCTGTAATCCCAGCACTCGGGAGGCTGAGGCAGAAGAATTGGTGTGAGTTCGAGACCAGCCTGGACTACAAAAGTGAGCTCAAGGCCAGCCTGAACTGCATAGCAAGACCCTGTCTCAAAAAGACAAAAAAAAAAAAAAAAAAAAAAGTAGCAGCAGAGAGCAGCCTCCTACCCTGCACGCAGGCCATCCACCCCAGGGTGGGCGTAGCATCCACACTCTAATCCCAGCAGCATTCATACCCAGCATTGGTCCATGAGTTTTATTTTTATTTATTTTTTTGGTGGCACCGGGGTTTGAACTCATGACCATGCACTTGCCAGGCAGGCATTTGTGTCACAGAGCTGTCTCCCCAGCCCCTGGTCCATGAATTAATCACAAACTCTAGAAGTCTTCTCCATTCCTGCATGAGGCTATGGGAGGACAGCTAGACACAAACCGTAACATTGGACTCATAACTGGTGCACAGGAGAACTATCGTTTGGGTTATTGATTTTGTATCATGCCACTTAGCTGAATTTATTTACCAGTTTTAGGAACCTTGGAAAGTGTTCTGGTCCTGTATGCAAAGACCCTGATCTCTGTATCTGATGAGAGTTGGACCTCTTCCTTTCCTATTTGTTTTATTTCTTCCTCTTGCCTGATGAATGCGGCCAAAGTTTTAATCACAATCTTAAATGGAAGGGCTGAGTGGCTGTCTGTGGCTTACCTTTGGTTTCACAAGGAAAGCTTTTAGGCATTACCCACTCAATATGGTGTTGGCAGTGATTTTGCCCTCTGCGACTTTCATCAGTTTGATACATGGTAAGGTGCTTCTATCTGTTCTCCATTGGGCTTTTTATTAAGAAGAGATGTTGAATTTTACCATAGCACTCTGCATTTATTGCAGAAATCATGTGATCTTTATTCTTTTTTTATGTATTTGGTTGTTACAGGGTCTCACTATGTAGCTCTGTCTCGGAGTGATCCTCCTGTTTTCAGCCTGCCTAGCACTAGGATTACAGGCATGCCCACCATTTCTGGACTCAGTTCCTGTTCAGCATATCTGGGGCCGGGGTTGGCATAGCATGTGGTGCTGGGGATTGAACCCTGATCCCTGTGCTTGACAGGCATGTGCTTAAACTGCTGAGCCATCTCACGGCCTGATTTTTATTCTTAATTCTATTTATTTTGTGTATTAAGTTTATTGATTCAGGGCCTAGCAGGATGGCTCAGTGGTCTGAAGTGCCTGCTTAGGCAAGCTTAGGCGGCTGCAGGGACCGCGGTTCAATCCCCAGCACAACATGCTGCCCAGCCCTGCCCTCAGGGCAGGCTGAGTCAGCCATAACAATAAATAAATAAACAAAAGTTCTGAAACAAGAAAAAAAAACAAAATAAAATAAATTCTTTAAAAAAAAGGTTTATTGATTCATGTACATTGAATCATTCTTCCATTCCTGGAATGCATCAAGGTGCTCACAGTGCATTACCTTTTTAGTGTGTTGTTCAGGATTTGACATGCAGGTCCTCTGATGATATTGGCCTCTAATTTTCTTTCCTTTTTTGTTGGTATCTTTCACAATTTTGGTATCCTAGTAAAGCTGGCCGACGTGGATGAGTTTTTAAGCATTCCTTCTCTTTCAGTGGAGAAGTTTGGGGACTGTTGACTTCAGTTCCCTAAAGTTCTGATAAGTTTCAGGAAAAGATGCCTAAGCAAGAAGCAGCAATGGATCAACCATTTCAGGCAATGGAAAATAATAACTCAGTGAAGAAAAGGTGGAGGGAGGTGAAGCGGCACCCAGCAACACATGACAAGAAAGTGACAGCCGACAGAGACTGGAGAGAGACAACATGACATGAAAAATGAAGAGGTGGGCCCGGCAGGATGGCTCAGTGGTCTAAAGCGCCCGCTTAGGACAGCTTAGGCGGCTGCAGGGACTGCGGTCCGATCCCCGGCACCACATGCTGCACCAGCCCTGCCCTCAGGGCAGGCTGAGCCGGCCATAAAAATAAACTAACAAAAGTTCTGAAACAAGAAAAAAATAATAATAATAAAAAGAAAAATGAAGAGGTAATTTGCACTTTTTCCCTGGCTCCTGATACAGGGCTGGTGAAAAAGGTGAGCTGAATCTACCAGAGATATGACGAAAGCAGCGATCTTCCAAAGCCCTCGGAGACAAATGCGACGGGGCGGGGCGGGGGGGTGGGCTACACCATGGAACCCGAGTACATTTCAAGAAACGGAGAGTAATAAACGGGGCCCCGGGACAGCTGTGGTCTGTTACTGACGATCCCGGACAGCTGGGACTCCAGGTGATAGATAGATAGCAGCTTCATCTGTGGGCTCTCAGTTTGTTGTTTTCTCCCTTGCTTGGAATGCGATTGGATGTCCCCTGGATCAACCCAATGACAGGGAAGGGATGGAAGTTGATGGAGATCGTGGTCACATTCGTGACTGGGCACACGGTCCTCCTTTGCTGTGATTATGCACGACATCACGCTCACTAGCCTGACTTAAAGCTGACTTGCTTCAGGGGTTCTTTGCTCACTGAGGGCTGAATCTCAGCGAGTCCTCTGAGCTTCCTTCATCAGGTCTTCTCGTCGTCCCTTTCGGCACCAAAACATAACATTACAACACACTACTTGGTGAGTGACTCAGGCCTGGTACCTGCAGGGCTTGGACGCCATCCTGGGGAGGGGCCTGGCTGGGAGTGGCCAGGGGCTGCCCTTATTTCAGGACTCCTGGCCTTGTGCTCCCACAGTGGGTGGAGTCAGCACTTGGAGAGGATTGGCAAGAGCTGGAGGCCCCGCACCTCACTCCCAATAGCTAAAGGCCCTGGTTAGCCTTAGTCTGCTTGAATTTGGAAGCCATGCAGATGGGGCTCCCATCTTGTTTGTGCTGCTTGCTGTCTGGTGACTGCCTTGTGCAGACCTGCATTTGACATTCTTCTTTGCTAGCAAGAGGGCAGACACTTTTTTAGTTGGATTTTGCCACAAGACTGTGCTCTAGGGCCGGTGAGATAGCTCAGAGACTAAGTGCCTGCTTAGGGAAACACAGAGATTGGGGTTTGACCAAGTCCAGGTGTGGTAACACACGCCTGTAATCCCAGCAATGGGGAGGCTGAAAACAGGAGGATCACTATGAGTCCGAGATTGTAATGAGACCCTGTACCAAATACATTTTTTAAAAAGTAGTGCTCAAGAAGATGACCACACATTTCAAATCACAGACCTCAGCCCCTCTTCTTTGCTCTCTCTTGCTTTTTTTTTTTTTTTTTTTTTTTTTTCCAGAACTAGCGATTAAACTCAGGACCTTGCAGTTGCCAGGCAGGCACTTGTGCCCCTGAACTATCTCCCTGGCCCCTGACTTTGCTTATTCCCTTTATCACTCATTTCCTGGGGCTTGGGTGACCTTAACTTGTCCCCTGCATTTCTCCTAAGCTTTTTTTCTCCTCCTTGTGTTTCTCTTCTTCCTTCTTTTTATCTTTTTTAAGCAGTCCTCTCATTTTCACTGACCATGTAATTTCTCTTTTCTCTCTCTCTCTTTGACTTTTTCAAACAGGGTCTTGCTATGCAGCTCAGGTGCCCCAGGGGTGTGCTGAGACAGTAACTGAAACTAGGTGTGGTGGCGCACACCTGTAATCCCAGCTCTTGGGAGGCCGTAAACAGGCAGATCACTACAAGTCTAATCTAGTAGTGAGACCCTGAGCCCCCTGTAGGCCCTTCCCTAAAAATAAATTAAAAAAAAAATTTTTTTAAAGAATACATAGGGGCTGGGGAGATAGTTCCATGGTTCAAGCGCCTTCCTGGCAAGTGCAAGGTCGTGAGTTTGAACCCTGCTGGGGGGGGGGGCAGTACATACTCTTCTCAGCAGCAAAGGGATTTTTCACCAAAATAGACCTCATGGTAAGCCTTAGAGCATGCATAAATAAATTCAAAAGAATTGAGGGGGCCGGATAGATAGCTTAGTGGTGCCTGCCTGCCTGCCCGCCTGGCAAGCACAAGATCCCAAGCTTGATCACCAGTACCGCAAATAAACAAAAAGCAAAACCAAAGCAAAAAAAAGAATTGAAATTATTTCATGTAGATTATTGAACCATACAAACTAGAAATTAATGGCAAAAGACATCATATAATCTGTGCACATATGGAAATTAATAGTCTTTTTTCTTTTTTTCTTTTTTCTTTTTTTTTTTTGCCTTTTTGAGACAGGGTCTTGCTATGCAGTTCAGGCTGGACTTGAGCTCACTTTTGTAGCCCAGGCTGGTCTCGAACTCGCACCGATCCTCCTGCCTCAGCCTCCCGGGTGCTGGGATTACAGGCGTGAGCCACCACGCCCGGCTCAGCTTTATGTATGTATGTATGTATGTATGTATTTATTTATTTATTTGTGGCTGGCTCAACCCACCCTGGGCAGGAGGCTGGCATGCCTGTGGTACCCAGAGATGAAAATGCAGTCCCTGTGTGCTTGCCTAAGCAGGTGCCTTAGAGCTGAGCTATCTCACAGGCCCAAGAGAGTTAGAAGGCCTCAGCTAGTAAGCAGAATGCAGTCAAGTTAAAGAAGTAATAAAAAAAAATCCACCAACTGAGGAAATATCTAATACCAATGCTACTAAAACTCCTTCACAAAATCAAAAGGGAAGTGGTATTTTAAAGGTAATTACTAGCCGGGCGTGGTGGCACATGCCTATAATCCCAGCACTCAGGAGACTGAAGCAGGAGGATTGATGCAAGTTCGAGACCAGCCTGGGCTACCAAAGTGAGCTCAAGGCCTGCCTAAACTGCACAGTGAGACCCTGTCTCAAAAAGACAAAAAATAAAATAAAATAAAATAAAATAAAGGTAATTACTAGAAACAACCATTACTCTGATTCCAAAACCAGGGTATCAGAAGGTACCAGAAAATTTATCCCAATCCTGTATTTATCTAAATTTGAGTTTGTCAAAACATAGACCATGCCTCTTTATATATTTACTTTTGTCTTTTTGAGACAGGGTCTCACTATGCAGTTCAGTCTGGCCTTGAGCTCATTTTGTAGCCCAGACTGGTCTGGAACTCACACTGATCTTCTTGCCTCAGCCTCCCGAGTGCTGGGACTACAGGTGTGCGCCACCACGCCCAGCAATGCTTCTTCTTTTAAAAACCATCTAGGCCCAGTTATCCATAAAGCCAGCTGTTTGGATGGAGTGAGCAGGAGTAACAGGAAGAAGCATCACACCAGAGATCAGCATTACTAAAGATATGATTCCAGCAATACCCAGACAAGATGATCCACTGGAGACGGCAAAAGATGTAGTGTTGGAGTCTACGACCTCCCGTGCCTCAGTTAGGTCAACCGGTATCCGCGCTCTGGCATACGTCCCAGGAGCATCACACTTTCAGCAACAGCTTCTCCTGCTTGGATGCAGTGAACTTAAGGTACACTTTGTACATGGAGAGGAACTTTCATTCTAGATAGTAGTTTCATAAAGGAAAACATGATGACTGGCGATACATATTGAAGTTCTTCAGCTACCACTCTGTGTCATCACCATAGTAACAGTGTCCTCCGTGGGGTGCAGTATATGTCCACCTGTATGTCTCCCATAACATAGGGTAGGACAAATTTCCAAAACGTAGTTTGTATAGGCCCGGGCTTGCCGTTAATCAAAGCTCAGGACATTTATGTGCTAAATCTAGCACCCACCCCCAGGTAAATTCTCCTTCAGGAAGGCTCTTCATAATGCACATGTTAACCCATTTCCAAAATGCCTCGTGCCAATTAGAAACATTGTCAGATCTTCCTTGTAGGAAGGAAAGTCCCCAATCTCTAGGTTCTCAAATCAATAAAATTATATTGTCCCATGGACATTTTTCTTAATTTTTATTTTATTTTATTTATTTTTTTTCTTGTTTCAGAACCTTTATTTGTTTATTCACTCATTTTTATGGCTGGCTCAGCCGAGGGTAGGGCTGGCACAGCATGTGGTGCCGGGGACTGAACTGAGGTCCCTGAAGCTGCCCAAGCTTTCCCAAGCAGGCGCTTTAGACCACTGAGCCATCCCGCTGGGCCCCTCCCATGGACATTTTTTATCCCTTTTTTTCCCTTCCAGGGTCCGAAGGAGGAAGGGCATCTTTTTCATAGTTATTCCAGCAAGTATGGTTTTCACAGGAAGGGACATCAGGGGCGAAGGAATCAAACTCTTCACCCATTATAAGAGTAGAAGTGAGGGTCAAGACTCAGTTTATGTGGGGCCGGGGATACAGCTCAGCAGCATAAGCACCTGCCTGGCAAGCACAAGGTCGTGAGTTTGTAGTCCCCAACAATAAATCATCAAACAATTATATAAGATGACCAAGTAGGATTCAGTTCAAGGGTCCAGAGGGGGTTTAGCACATATAAATCAATACATGTAATTCACATACATTGAAGCAAGGACAAAAAACACATCATCATCATCACCTCAATAGACAGAAAAAAAAAATTGATTAAAGTTCAGTCTTTATTCATAATAAAAACAAGACAGAAAATAGGTATAGAGGATTCCTACCTTCACCTAATAAGGGCCATGTCTGACATACCAATGGCCAACATAATACTTCATGTTGTAAAGCTAACATTAAAAAGGAAAAAAAGCCAGGCATGGTGGCTCACACCTGTAATCCCAGCACTCAGGAGGCTGAGGCAGGAGGATCGGTGTGACTTCGAGACCAGCCTGGGCTACAAAAGTGAGCTCAAGGCCAGCCTCAACTGCATTGTGAGACCCTGTCTCAAAAAGACAAAAAAGGAAAAAAAGGGGCCTGGCGGGATGGCTCAGTGGTTTAAAGTGCCTGCTTGGGAAAGCTTGGGCGGCTTCAGGGAGCATGGTTCGATCCCTGGCACCACATACTGTGCCAGCACTGCCCTCGGGGTGGGCTCATAAAAATGAGTAAATAATCAAACAAAGGTTCTGAAACAAGAAAAAATAAATAAATAAATAAAATAAAATAAAAAAATTCTTAAAGAAAAAAAAAGGGAGCCGGGGAGATAGCTTTATGACATAAGTGCCTGCCTGGCAAGTGCAAAGTCGTGAGTTCAAACCCCACTCCCACCAAAAAATAAAAAAAAAAAGAAAAACTTGAATGTATTCCCTCCTAAATCAGGAACAATACAAAGATGTCTGTTAGCACTTGTTTTGTTCGACATAATTCTTTAAAAACTGTGTAGAACTAGACAAGAGAAATAAATGGGATATAGAAGTTATTATTATTTGCAGACAGAAGACCCTAAAGACTCCTATAACTAATACCCAATTTCTTTTTTCTTTTTTTTTTTTTTTTTGGTCTTTTTGAGATAGAGTCTCGCTATGCAGTTCAGGCTGGCCTTGAGCTCACATTTGTAGCCCAGGCTGGTCGCAAACTCACACCGATCCTCCTGCCTCAGACTCCCAAGTTCTGGGATTACAGGTGTGCGCCACCACACCTAGCTCTAATTTCACTTATGTAGCTGGATATATAGTCAGTACTCAAAAACTCAAGAGCATTCTTACATAGTAACAAACTAATTGAAAGGGAAACTATATTGCACAACAGCACCTATAGGAATCTGTCAGTCTCTCAGTGTGATCCGTTGTACCCCGGGGGAGAAATGGTGACAGGAATGAGGAAAACGATAGACAAGATAAAAACTGGATCAGGCAGTCACCCATATGTCTGGTTGGGGAAATGACCTCTGAGTAACAGTAGGGGCATTTGCTTATACCTCTGCAAAGTTACAATACATAATGTTGCCTAGCAACTGATAGCCCACACGGTCCACGCAGGATGTTTTTCTCAAGACTGAGGTAATTTGGCTGCTTCAGGCAATGAGGCTTCATCCTGCCCTCCCACTTAGGATCAATTTGCAGCTTCAGGGGCTCCCAGCAAGCACCATGAAAAATGAAATACTTATGAAATAACCTAACCTAGGAAGTGAAAAAGACCTTTACAGTGCAAACCATAGTACTGTGTGAAAAGGAGATAGAAGAGGATATCAGGAAACGGAAAAGCATCCCATGTTCTTGGATAGGTAGAACCAATATAAGTGAAATCACCATATTCCTCCAACTGTTAGATTGAGTGTAGTCCTAATAAAAATACCAATTATTTTTTCTTACAGAACAAGAGAAAGCAATCCTAAAATTTATTTCGACTCAGAAGAGACCTGGAATAGCAAGAGCAGTCCTGGGCAACAAAGGCAAGGCAGGGGCACCATAATGCCAGACATCAAGTTCTACTACAAAGCTACAATGGCATAACCAGCATGCCACTGAGGGAAAAACAAACTTGTGGATCAGTGGAATAGACTAGAAGATCCAGAAACAACTTTAGGCACCCTCAGTTCCATGATCTTTGACAAAGGGTCAAAAATCTAGCCGGGATGGTGGCACACGCCTGTAATCCCAGCACTTGTGAGGCTGAGGCAGGAGGATTGGTGTGAGTTCGAGACAGCCTGGGCTACAAAAGTGAGCTCAAGGCCAGCCTGAACTGCATAATGAGACCCTGTCTCAAAAAAAAAAAAAAAAAAAAAAGAGACAACCTGGAGCAGGGGAATTTTTTTTGCCAGCTATGCCTAAGATGAAAGACAAAGACCTAGAATATATATATAAAAAAATTGAGGGGCCAGGGAGATAGCTCCGTGGCACAAGTGCCTGCCTGGCAAGTGCAAGGTCATGAGTTTGAACCCTGGTCCCACCAAGAAAAAAAAAAAAAATTCAAAAATTTAGACCTTCCCCTCAATAAAGACCCAATCAAAAAATGGGTCCCTGAAGTGAACAGGCATTCTCAGATGAAGAAATATAATTGACTAATAAATACATGAAAAAAATGTTCAGCATCACTAGTCACTCAACAAATATAAGTTAAAACATTACAATTCAAAAAAAAAAAAAAAGAAAGAAAGAAAGAAAGAAAGAAAGAAAAAGCCAGGCGTGGTGGCGCACGCCTGTAATCCCAGCACTTGGAAGGCTGAGGCAGGAGGATCAGTGCAAGTTTGAGACCAGCCTGGGCCACAAAAGTGAGTTCAAGGCCAAACTGAACTGCATAGTGAGACCCTGTCTCAAAAAAGACAAAAAAAAAAAAAAAAACCCAAAAACAAATAAACAAAAAAAATTACAATTCCATCTCACACCAGAAAAAAATGTCTTCCATCAGGAAATCAACCAATAGCAAAACAGAGGGAGAGGGGGAGAAATGAACTCTTGTTCGCTGTGACTAGGACTGTAGACTGATACAACCACTGCGGATATATTAGTACGCAGCTTCCTCAAAAAGCTAAAAAGAGGTTGGAAGAAGCAGAAGAAGATGGCGCTCGTCAGCTTTTACTTGCACCTACACAGCTATCTCAGGACCAGCTTGAGGCTGAAGAAAAAGCAAGAGCTCAGCGATCCCGGCAGGCCTCACTGGTTTCCTCTCCAAGACAGCCTCCCCCATACGGACACCAGAAAGGTTGGATACCTTGGTTGTTAGGTGTCCATACTTCTCAGCGCTTGGAGTATAGGAGTATGCCACCAACCTGGACTCAGTGGCCAACTCAGTGTGCCTAGGGCCTGTGCTGCCAGGATTGAACCCTAGTCCCTGTGCTTGCCTAAGCAGTCTGCTTATCTATCTTGCCAGCCCCGAATGTTGTGTTTGGACTTAATATAAGTATGGTGAAATTTATTATAGCTCACTTTAAATTAAAAAAAAAAAAAAAAAAAAAAAGCTAAAAAGAAAACTCCATTGGATCCAGCCATTTCAGAGTTGGGTGTCTTCCCAGAGACTCGAAAGCATCACGCCACAGGGATGTGTACGTGCCCATGTTTCCAGCAGCACAATTCATTACAGCTAAGTCTTGGAATCAGCCCACCAGCCCATCAACAAATGGATGGATAAAGGACATGTACTACCTATGCACAATGGAGCGGTACTCTGCCACCAAGAAAGATAAACTGGAGTCACCTGTAGGAAAATGGGTGCAGAGGACACTTCACAAGTTTGACCCTCCCAGGGGTCATGTTGTACATGAATTCTTCAAGCTTGCATATCATATGAGTTTTTTTCTTTTATTTTTTAAAATGTATTGGTTGTTGCAGGGTCCTACTATGCAGCACCGAGTCTGAGTTACCCTCCTGTAACGTGTAACTCCCCACGCTGGGTTATAGATATGTGCCCAGACTCTGGCTGGTTCAGCCCACCCTAAAGGTGGGGCTGGTGCAGCATGTGATGCCAGGGATTGAACTGTGGTCCCTAAGCTTTTGCCTAAGCATGCTTAAGCATGCCTAAGCAAGTGCTTTAGTCCACTGAGCTATCTCACCAGCCCCATCATCATATTTTTTTTTTTGCGGGACCGGGGTTTGAACTCATGACCTTGCACTTGCCAGGCAGGTTCTTGGGCCACAGAGCCATCTCCCCAGCCCCACATCATATGGTTTTGTTTGTATGAAAAAATTAATAAAAAGGGGGAACAAGACAAAAGAGAAAATAGAAAAGTAATTCTAAGTATATTTCTCTTGTCTTTCTCTGACTTCACTCTCGTATAGTGTGTTACTGTCAGGGTTTGAAAAGGACTAGATTCAACATGGGCCATAAAATTAATAGGATTTTTAAAAAATCATATTCACCCAAAAAGTCAAATGCAGAAGAGTGCAAGAGATCTGTCCTTGCACTAGAGACACAAAGAATCCAGCTGAGCGCCTGGGTCCTACAGCAATGTCCATATGAGTCCAGCTGAAGACCTAGAGCCCATAGTAATGTCCACCATGAGTCTAGATGGAAGCCTATCACCCATGTTCTAGTTAGGGTTTTACTAGAAAAACAGATATAATACAAGGAACAGATATAACACAAAATGTGCCAGTCCGAGTCAGATGGGGAAGTGTGCTGAGAGCGTCTGCACACTGCCAACTGAAGGATTCAGTCCCAGGGCTTTTATGCTCACTGCAGCGGTCCATCCCTACCGGTCTCTACTGGTCTTAACCAGTTTCTACTGGTTCCTAACAGTCTCTAAAGGTTAGCCATTGTATTTGAAAAGGAAGGCAGAAGAATCTGCTACGGAAAGCTGAAGGGTCCAAACTAAAAGTCCAAACTGAGTTATTCTGGGGCAGGGCCCTCAGGGCTCACAGTGTGGAACAGCCAGGCAATGCAGCCAAATTGATAGAATGTATCGACCACCAGGTATCCAGCCAAGTTGACACAATGTATCAGCCACTACAGCCCCTGACAATCTCTCCGGCCAGTCTCTATCAAGGATCCACAGAAGTGAAGTCCAAAGACCAGGGGTGAATATTAGAAAATCTGTGCAGGCAGGGTGAAGGATCCGTGCCATGAGGCTGAGGGATTTGCACTGGAGCCAGGAAAGAACACTCAAGGTTAGGACAGACCTCCCTGAAAAGAAGTGCAGCCATCCCCAGTGACAGCAGTGATGCAAGCTCCTCCAATGCTGAGAACAGTTAAATTCATATCAGAAAAAAACGGGGGCTGGGGAGATAGCTCTGTGGCACAAGTGCTTGCCTGGCAAATGCAAGGTCCTGAGTTTGAACCCTGGTCCAGCCAAAAAGAAAAAAAAAGCAGCGTGAGAAACCTCTCTAAGAGAATTGGGGGCACACCATCTCCCCTCTGGTTCTGTTTTGGGCTGTTGGCAGCAATGCTGAGGTGGACCTTCCAGGCCCAGAGCCACCTTGACTTGGTTGAGCTGAGTGCTCCAGGCTGGCCATTAGTCACCCCACCTCATGCGTGACAGACACATTGCAGGACCTCTTGGGACATATTAAGGCCTCTATTCTTATTATGACCATGGTCTATTTTCCAGAAACAAATTTCCAGGATAGGAGTATTGTCAACTCATTAGGACACCCAAGAGAGATTTTATTTTTTTGTCTTTTTGAGACAGGGTCTCATTATGCAGTTCAGGCTGGCCTTGATCTCACTTTTGTAGCCCAGGCTGTCTCGAACTCTCACTGATCCTCCTGCCTCAGCCTCCATGTGTGCCACCATGCCCAGCTATTTATTTATTTGAGTCCTTACAGTAGGGAGACTATACAATATTTGCATATGTAGGTCTGATTTATTTCACTTATGAGTATATGTTCATAATACATCCATTTATATATTGGCCAACAATTTATTAATTAGTCTTATTTAACCTCTCAAAGAACGAACACTTCCATTCATTAGTCCTTTGTATTTTTTATAGTTTCAAATTCATTAATATCTGCTCTGATATTTATAATTCATTTCCTACTAGTTTTTTTTTTAACTTTTTTTTTTATTTTAGGGAAGGGTCTACAGGGTGTTCAGGGTCTCACTACTAGATCAGACTCGTGGTGATCCACCTGGTTACAGCCTCCCAAGAGCTGGGGTTACAGGCCCACGCCAACATGCCCAGTCTTCCTACAAGTTTTGTATTGGGGTCTTTTTTGTTTTCCTAAGACTTTAGATGCATTATTAGATTAACTATGTGGGACTGCTCTATTTTTCAGAACAACTGGCACTTATAACTATAAACGTGGCTCTTAGGGCCATTCTCACTGTGTCCCACAGATTCTGCAGTGTTGAATTTCCATTGTCACCTGATTCTAGGATCTTTCTAACTACTGCCTCTCTTTCTTCCGTGACCCCTGATTGCTCCCATAAGTACCACTCCATCTCCGTGTGCTTGTGTAGTTCCTACGGTTTCTTTTCTGCAGTCGGTTCCTATTTTTTTTTTTTTTTTTTTTTTTTTTTTTTTTTTTTT
>PVJA010018337.1:0-40118 GCA_004027025.1 Myocastor coypus | reverse complement strand
GCGCAGGCAGCTAACCCGCAGGGGATGCGCGAATCATATATAATTTAATGGAAATATATTTAAAGAGAAATTCTATCCATAGCTAGAATCACATACAATTTTAATAGAAACTTAAAAGCTTAAAATTTTACTAAAAATTCAACCTTCCCCTAAAATTTGGCCTAACTGTTGTATCGCAGGTGTTTTCAGAAAGTTGGTGCTTCTTCATGACCAGAGCATCCCTTCCTTCCTGCCACTCTGCGATGTAAGCCCAGTCTTGAAATTGTCTCTTTTTATGTCTTTACTAAAATCTTTTGGATTAGTTGATCTTTCTCTGCTTTAAGTGAAATTATCACAGAGGTGTATTATTTCTAAATGTGTTTGTATGCAGTTCCAGTAGAAGGTTTCTCTTCCGTTCTAATTAAGTAACAATGAAGGCTGGAAAAATGCAAGATGGATGTTTTATAGGTCTTTTGCAGGGCATGCATTGTTAATGTGTAACATTTCCAATTACTCTTTCAAGGAATCCTTTTAATGATATGCTGTGCAGAAGCAAAATGACAGTATGTTGTTTATGCAGGCTGTGCGCACTCTCCTTAATTGCAGCATCAGTAACTCGAGAGAAAAATAAATAATTAGATTAAAAATTCTAGCAGAATAAGGGTTAGCTTTACTTTGCAACTTCTTTCCTAAAAGTCAGAAGCATTAAATAACATTAAACTCACTACTGAAATAATAATAAAAAAATCAAGCCATGCAAAACAAATACCATCCCTGTAAAACAAGTAACATAAAGACTGAATCACGTTGAAAGCTTGGCAGATATGTAAATATGCCAACAAAAGCTGTTTTCCTTTAAAAGTTAGTTTGTTGTTCTTTGTACTTAAAAAAGTGATATTACTACCTGGAAGCCTAGAATTTTATAAAAATGCATAGATTAGGAAAGAATAATGTAGGGGCCAGGGAGATAGTTCCATGGCAAAGTGTCTGACTAGCAAGTACAAAGTCATGAGTTTGAACCCTATCTTGCAAAAAAAAAAGAATAATATAAAGAAACATTACCATATTACCTACAGTCAAATTTGTGTAGTAATAAAAATTAAGAAATTCAAATCAATCAACAGTTTGAAAAAATGTTAGAACCTGTTGCTGAGTAAATTCTGATGATTGTCTCACAACAAGGCAGGCCAGAAAAAAACAAGTTTTTTTTCACACTCTCCCTCATTCTCCTTAAAAGAATTGATGAGGGATAGGTTTTGTAACCCACAAGTGAGCAAGAACTGTTTGCTAATCTCTCAGGTTGTTCACGCAGTAGATAGGCTCAGCACGTTGGCAGTAAGGTTGGGAATGTTGACTCCAGTGAGCGGTAGATGGTGACATATTCACATCAGCCTGGGTCCTCAGATGTTTGATATTTTACCTCTTTTTAAAGAAGAAAACACTTATTGGAGTTTTAAGCCTTCTTCAACAGGTTTTGGGTGACCATTTTGTTTATAAGAGTACAAGTATGTTTTAGTAAGAATAAAAAGGTTAGTTTGAAATATTGAGTTTTTGTTTTCTAATTTATTGTCAAACTCTCCAGCAGTAAAGAAGTATTTCCAGTTGACTTTGCAGTGCTTATTCTTGAATACAGAATAGCAAGTGCTATTTCTGTACTATAGGATATTTTTGTACTTCAGAATGCTTTATTTCAAATCAAATATTATCTTATCCTAGGTGAAGCGTTGTCATTTGGCAGCATGGAAAAAAGAATACTAAACAAATTTTCCAAAAATTATCTACTGTCTTGAGCAGTCTTCTCTGGAGTTTCCCTTTTCTCCAGCATCTCAAGCAAAGAATGTGCACATCCATTTGGTCGTTTTCAAATGAGCAAATAGCAAAGCTGTTTTAAAAAAGCTAAGTTTGTGACTTTGTGAAGACCCTCATTAAAGGACAAGCTAACATTAAAGTAAAAATTTTTACCAAGTTATCAATTAGATTTCTTGTACTTATTCCCTTGTACCTGGAGCCTGTATTCTTCCTTCCTTCATATGTCTGCCAAAAGTTTTCATTCATGAAGAAAGCAAATTCATAGCATTATTTATATTGACATGTCCTACGATGTCATTTTATCATAGGACAGCAAGGCTGTTCTATAATATGCTAGTAGAAGAGTATATAAAGATTACTTTCTTTAAATGCAGTTTAGTGGAAATTGGAGACTTTTTCACTTATTATAACAAGAACTTCATAGTTATGTCTAGCAACTCCAACATGAACTTTTATTTTTATAACATTTTGTCTCTACAGTTTCATATGCTTCTGCCTTAAAAGGAAGAGTGCTCTTACAAGTGACATATTATCTATATGTATATTCTCTTCTTTATCAGTGCATATGATAGCATGCTCACAGTTTTTAAACATGCATAATATTACACTGTTACTAGAAGCTAACCTGATATTCCAAATATATTCTTGATTTATATCATGTTACTTTAAAATAGAAAGTTTATTTCTATAGAAGTTACCCAGGTATTTCAATGTACTGAATTTTGAAATAGAAGAATGTTTTGTAATAATTATAAATTAATGTTTAATAATGACCTTATTTTAAGAAGATACAGTATCAACCAGATTTATAACTTTGTTAACTTTCTTTATGACTGGAAATTTTCCCTCTAGAAAAAAATCATTTTATAATTTTATAATTTATAAATTATCTTATAAATTAAATTTAAATGTATAATGTATTTTGTAATTTAGTATAGTATAATTAAGCATTCAAATCTATAACAATATAAATATGAGACAATAACATATTTCTCAATATATATATATGTATATATATATGTGTATATATATATATATATATATATATATATATATATATATATACCAGTTGTATGAATTAAAGTATATTTCTTTCTTTGCAAGACATCAGAATGTATATTACTTCCAAACTGATAAATTCTAGTCTTCTGTACTACACTTAACATTAAGAACAATTATTTTTGTCATTGGACTCATGAAATTACTTTGAAAACAATAGCAAATTCCTCATCGTACACCTGTATCTTTTTCCTCTACATCTAGCAAATAATCAGTGGTCCATAGTTATAAAATGTGCTTTTGTAAAGCTCTTATCTGTCCTGTGTTTCTGTTTGTCCACTGTTTCTTCAATTAAGCCATGCATTTTCCCCATCTTACTCATGCAGCTGAGTGTTGATTGTGAAAATCCCACAACTCCAGAAGTTGATGCTGAGGGTCGCAGACACTCACTTCCTTTCAAATGAGCAGTCAAAGCTGCCCTTCAGCTTTTTCCACCATCTTGGAGTCTGGGGAGGCGTGCTGGGAACAGGACTTCTAAAAGTCAAATATGTCTGGAAGACTGTGGTGCAAAGCTACTTTTGCTGGCTATAAGTGGGGTCTCCGGAATCAGAGGGAACATACAGCTCTTCTTAAAATTGAAGGTGTTTATGCCCGGGATGAAACTGAGTTCTACCTGGGCAAGAGATGCGCTTATGTATACAAAGCAAAAAACAACACAGTGAGTCCAGGTGGTAAACCAAACAAAACCAGAGTGATCTGGAGAAAAGTAACTCGGGCCCATGGAAACAGCGGCATGGTTCGTGTCAAGTTCCGAAGCAACCTTCCTGCTAAGGCCATCGGACACCAAATCCATGTGATGCTGTACCCCTCAAGAATTTAAACTAATGGAAAATAAAAGTGTATTTGTGCTCTTGTATTTAAAAAAAAATTAAAAAGAGAAAGAAAACCTCCCCTTCGGGGTGATTTTACTCTCCCAATTTCAAAGAACATTTTTGTGCATCTTTGCTTATTTCTAGTGCTCATACCTATCTTAACCTTTCTCCCATCCTAATCTTAAAGTATGTTTTATTTTGGCCAAAACACCAGTTTTGGTATCTCACATATTTCCATTGAAGACAGATGAACACTTACATCCTTTCAGTCTGTGAACATCCTCTGACTCTGCTTATTGTGTCTCTCTTTCCACCCTGGGCATATGAAGACTGGCCGTAAACTAGGCAGCTGGAACTGTAAGACAAGAATGCAGCAGGTGAAGGAGCTGCTAGTGCAAGAACTGTACAGCAGGGCGAGAGCTAACAGACTGAGCCTTACCGTGATCAAAGGCAGGCAATGAGGTTTTGCAAGGCTGTTTTAATATGAATTATTAATTTTATAAGGTTTATCCTAACAGTTTACTTATTAGCCTGCTTTTTAAAAAACAAGACTCTAATGATGTTGTAAACGAAATTTTTTGCCTTGCGAGGAGCTACATAAAAAATTAAATATGAAGAAGAAGAGCTGTCATATTTTCATTTCACTATTTCAATCACTATACTAAATATTGTATATATAATATGTATATATATATATATTCATATTATTTTCATTCTATTCTAAGGTAAGCATTCTCATTACCACCATTTTATATATGAACAAGTTGATGCATGAATGTAGTCATAATTTACTGATAATTATGTTAGGGCTAGTGTGTTCAGAATTCAAATGATAGATAATTATGTGTTCATTCATTAATTAGGAAACTTAAAAATGCTGCTTAATTCATGTGGAAAAATATATTAAATAACTTAGAAGTGACCTACACTAAGTTTAGATAGTCAGAAAACATGACAATCTAACAAGTTATAGTTTTATGTTAACAGTTCCTGCATTATTTCCTACTATAATCAGTAAAGCTTAGTCTCTAGAACACTGGTTTATTATTTTTAAAAATAGAATTGAAAACAAGAACTAAAATCATGCAGAATTTCAAAGTGAGCTGTTAGGTAATAAATAATGGTTGTTATATTGCATATTATTGTTTTAAGGTGTTTTCTCATACTACAAAATATAAGCATGCAAAATTGATCAAGAAATATAACAGTAATTCTTCCTTTCAAACAATGTTTTATTGTGAACAGTAACATGTCCTAAAACAAGAAAGTACTAAGCAATAAATATCTACACTCAGTGGTATCACATTGGTTGGCTTTCATTTAATCTGTTTCGTTTATCTGATAACTACCTAGGGATCTATGCCTCAGTCAATACTCTAATCTTTTCAAATTAAATTATCCCCCTTTAGGGATATAGCCTGATAAAAATGATTTAAGTAGCTCAAACAATTTAGGCTCATTTCCTTTCTTAGTTTGAATGCTATTAAAATAAGTGCCCTTTGTATTCTTATACTGAATTACTAATACCTGTAGATAGACCCTGCTGTCATTGAGTAATAACTAAAATCAGAATAATAGACTCTAGAGATTTAAGCGCTTACATTTTACCTTAATTTTTTGTCACAAATCCTAGTGATTCTTTTTCATACTCCTTTATAAAAATTGTTTTATAGTTCATAAATTCTTGCTAAGATATGGTAAATATATATATATATATATATATATATATATATATATATATATATATTTTTTTTTTTGCCTTTTCGAGAGAGGTCTCACTATGTAGTTCAGGCTGGCCTTGAGCTCACTTTTGTAGCTCAAGCTGGTCTCGAACTTGCACTGATCCTCCTGCCTCAGCCTCCCAAGTGCTGGGATTACAGGCATGAGCCACCACGCCCGGCTATGATAAATAAAATACTAACAGCTAAATCCCGTTTTATGTTTACCAAACTGAAGTTTTTAGAGTGGTCTTGAGAGGAATTCTTTCATGAATGGAAAAATATTTCTTAAAAATCATCACCAAATAAAAGCAGTAATTTGAGTAAGCTGCTTTAGTTTAGGTAATGTGAAAACACTTTACATTCCTTTGAACTACAAATATATTATTCAACAAACTTTGTTGTGCATAGTCAATAAAATGTAGCAGGGTTTTTTTTTTTTTTTTTTTTTATCTTTTTGAGACAGGGTCTCGCTATGCAGTTCAGGCTGGCCTTGAGCTCACTTTTGTAGCCCAGGCTGGTCTCGAACTCGCACCGATCCTCCCAACTCAGCCTCCCGAGTGCTGGAATTACAGGCATGCGCCACCACGCTCGGCTTCCCCTTGAAAACTCTTGATTGAGTTCTTAAACCAGTTATTTGGCAAAATATTAAAAATTGAGCAACACTGCATTCAAGCAAATGTGTGATCTAATGTCTTTTAGACAACCATTGCCACACATATACATCTCTGCAAACTCATTTTTACTTATATCACCAGGTATTATGAATCTTTTGGACGTCTTTTCTTTTTTCCTTTTTTTCTTTTCAAGATTTGACTGTATGTATGTATGTATGTATGTATTTTTATAATTTTCTTTTATTTTGTTGAATATAAACAAGAGCGAATAAACAAAAGCAAAGATAGAAGCAAGGTAGCACATACATGTGGGTAGCAATACATACATTACAGTGGGCCAGCCTGATAGCTCAGCAGATTAACGTGCCTGCTTCAGGAGGGCACAGGAGTGGAAGGGCGAGGTGGTGTTTCGATTCCCTGTGTGCTGTGACAGCCCCGCTTCAGCATTTTGGGAGGTGAAAACAGGAGAATCACTACAAGTCCAATCTATGTAGTGAGACATGGTAGACCCTTTATCCCCCATCCTAAAAAGGATTCAAAAATACATATTTTACAGATTTTCAAAGCAGGAATAGCTGATCAGCATATGTTTTCATTTGTTTCATTTCATATGTTTTCTTTTTTGTCATCAAATCTGCTGCTCACATTAACAGATACAGTTGTGCAAGATTGAATGTCATCACATGCTTCCAAGAAGTCTTAAATTTTTGTTCTTTCCAATTTCTTTTTTTCACAACAAAACAGCATTTTATTTATACTTTTGCAAAGTTAGTAACACAGTGAAACAGGTTACCTGGCTACTAACAGCTAACCTTGGCCAGATGTGATGCTTATTTTAGGACTGAGGAAGCTTGTTTGCTCTAGACAGTGAAGCCCAGTCCCATCTACACATTTGATACATTTCCTAGTTTCCGTGGTTCCCAACATGTCCCCCTTGTTTCTTTTCTAGCTGTAATGAGACACCCATTTCTGATGTATTTCGATGTATTGCATCACTCACTCTTTTCTGGTTTCCACTGCTATCTGGTAGGTATTTTTCAATCAAATATTTCCATAGGTTACTGTGTTCTCTACTGACTTTTTCTTCCAAATTTTAAATTGTCTTCTCCTTATTCCAACTTTCTTTCATTCTATGCTTTCAGACAAATCTTTTTAAAACATATCCTCAGTACTCTATTCAAAGGATTAAAAAACAATCATAACTAAACATAAAAAACAAAAAATCCCTTGTTTACCATTTTCTTTAAGATTGATTAAAATAGCAGGCTCACAGTCAACATTTGCTTTTTTTGCCCTAACATACATCAGAGACATTTTTATATTTATTCAAATTTGTTCTTGATATGCTTTTATTTTTATATTATGATCATATGTACTCTATCGATGACATTTGTGCCTCTGTTAGGAAGTGGCATGTATCCAATTTTAAAACCATGAAGGCTATTTACACATTTAAATTATGTTTAAACTAATATGTAATATTTCTCAAATGTATGCACAATGTGTATTTATCAAAATCGTGCACAGATATGAAACTATTTTTTATTCTTAGCAAATACTCTTCATACCTTCCAGAGACATGTTCTAAATTTCTTCTGCTGTTCAGTTTAGTTTTTTTCTAACTTTTCACTCTGAAAATTAAATTGAATAAACATATTACAAGCAGAAGAAAAACTCTTTTTTGTGATAATACCCTTTTACATTTTCATTTACTACTTTTTGGTTAACTCAGCACAAAGGCCATTGTACTATACATCCTATTTGTGCAGTAAGTATGGCTTATACTTGAAATGCTATAGTTGACAAGTTAATAAAGAATAATGGTGGGGCCAGTGAGATAGCTCAGTGGTCTAAAGTGCCTGATTAGGCAAGCTCAGGCAGGCCAAGGGGACCTTAACCCATAGATCTACTCAGGGAGGTTTTCAACAGTTACAATAATCTTTTATCTTTGACTCTTTTAATTTAGTTATCTGGCTATGAAAAAAGTAAGACTAATAATCTCACTAAACAATTGTTTCCTTATGAACAGATATGGTAACTAAAATTATGAAAGCAACTTGGTACATAATATTGCACACTTTGATTTAAGCCCAATGTTTCAGCTAGAAATACACAAGTGAGAAACTTGACAAATCAATGTATAAAGCAGTTACAATTTTGATATCAAAATTTCTTTCTTTCTCTCTCTCTCTCTTTCTTTCTTTCTTTCTTTCTTTCTCTTCTCCTTTTTGTTTTGTGGTAGTGGGAATTGAACTCATGACCTCATGCTTGCCAAGCAGGGGTTGTGCAGCTGAGCTATATCCTCAGCTAATATTGAGATTTTCTAAAGGAAATAAAAACATACAGAAAAATTAGAAAGAAAAACTTCAAGAAAGTAATCCCATGAATAGAAACAAATGTCATAATAAAATCATAGTGTTTCAAATTCAGTTATTGAATTGTATAAAGAAAATGATGCATTACACATTGCTTGAGGATACTACATGGTTATAAAATTAATATAGTTAGAGAAAATATTGGAGACACAATGAAGTACAAAATTTGATGAATTCTTGATTTATTTCATCTTTTTTCTCAATTAAATGCAAAAAATATTTGATAAAATTCACTATATACTCGTGAAAAAACAACATAAATTATAGATGAATATGATTTACAGATTCATACTCATATAAAGCCCGCGTACTAAACACCTTACTTCTAAGACATATGCACGCTCATAAAATATTTAGCACATCACTTCTGAAGTTGGGAACAACATGTCAAATATCAACATTTCTCTCCATAATATAACCAGAATGATATCCTGTACAATTAGAGAATAAATAATACAAATATAAGAAAGGCATAATGGTGACATATATTGACAATACAGTTGAATTACTTAAAATATAAATGATAACCTTATTAATCTAATTCAATAGATTCATCTATGTATAATAGATACAGAACAAAACTTTGCTGTTCTTCTTTTGAGTGGGTGACAAACAACCTCAACTTCAAACTAAGGTTGAAATGACTGATATTGTTGACATGTAAAACATGCATCAGTATATCATATATTTATACGTTGGAAACCAGTCAAAACTGCAATACTATCAAGGATTACATGCTCAGCAAGGCATTCTTTCGTTTCATATGATGAAATGGAAATCTAAAATCATCTGGGTCATCATGTTGAGTGACTTCTATGAACACAGATTCAGAATAATAAATGATCCTTCTTTCATGGTAAGCTTATCTGACTTCAGCATTGCTACATCTTAGAGAAGGCTTTCTACCTCTATTTATCTTTCATGAAATGTTCATTTTGTTTATCCGCCACTGGGTCCTTGTGTGTTACTTAGGTGAATGTATAGCATCTATACCCTCTGTGCAGATACGTGTTACTTGAGCTTTACACTCAGGCTCTGATGTTGTAAGCATGATATGCCCTGTTTGGTGGCTGAGCACAGGCATGTTTCCTTCCGTTTGCTTTGCTATTGGTGTGTTTTGCGGGAGGGTTTCCTGCTCTGCAGAGGGAAAGTTTCCGGAGCTGAGGCTAGTGTTACTTAAAAGCTGGAGTGGCAGAAGTTATAGGTAGATTACAGATGGTAAAATGTAAGGGGAGCAAGAAATAGTTATACTTGCAATAAGGTAAACTTAGGAAGTCATTTATTACAAAGTAACAGGGACAAAAACATAACTCTGTTATACTGATTGAACTATCAAATATCATGTGTTCCGAGCTGAGTCAGATGGTAAGGCTAGATTTAATATCAACAAGAAAACTAACTCTCTGATTTCCAAGTTTATGTAACTTAACAAATATTTCCTATGTGTTTGTTTTTATTATAGAGCTATACTAGAATTAACAAAAAATAGGATTAATTCCTATCCCAAGTATTTATAAACTATGTGGAAATATTATGCAAATATAATTACTGTATTACTATTATAGCTACTACATTTGATGCAGGGTTTCAGTTCCAAGCGCCCAACAATGATTGAAAGACATATCAATTGAATTTTCTTTTGAGGTAATCTTGTCAAGCAAGGAAGAGATTATTTGAGGAAGGTAAGAGGAGAAAAAGAAATGTTGAAAGGACATTTTTCACTCTAGTTTGCTGAAATCACTCTTTCTCTTGTCCCCTCTATAAACACAAGCTTTCCTCCCCTGAAGTTCCTGCATTAGCTGGTAAATCGATTGCTAAAACAGATATTTTGCATAATGTGAAAAGTTATTAATGTTAAAGTTGGAATTTAAACCTAGGTTTTTGTTTTGTTTTGTATTTGTTTTTTGTGGGGATTGAACTCAGGCCCTTGCACTTGCCAGGCAAGCACTTATTCTACTGAGCTATCTCCCCAGTCCCCTAAACCTAGGCTTTTTATTGCCACATGTAAAGCACGTGGACTTAAAATTCCATAATAAATCAAAGCATATATATATATATATATATATACACACATATATATATATATATATACACACACACACACATATATATATATATATATATATATATATATATATATATATACTGTCAACTCTTCATTTTTAACTAGAAATGTTTTTCAGTATAACATTCAGGAAAGAAAACAAACAAAATAAAGTAAATGAGAACTAAAGTCTAATTCAAAGGAAATTTTTAATAAGCTGGAAATGCTGTTAATTTCAAACTCTCTGCATTTTTGAAAATTTAATGGAATAATTGCCACATTACACATTTGCATAATTCATTGGGGATATACAATTTCCTCCAAACTGTTTCATTTAGATAATGATCAGATGTTCAATTCAACTCTCAACATCTCACCTGAGTGCTTTTATCACTTCTTAGAGTCACTGAAGTCAGAATATGATTGCTTGTGTGAGCTGAACAACTCCCTGATATAAAATTATGTCCATCATGATGAGGTCTTAAGTATTACTCAGATATGTCTAAGGTCTTACAAGCTAATGTATAGGTTTAAAGAGTTGGTACATTTAGAATAGGAAATCACTGATGGCCATGTCTCATTAGAGGTTAGAAAACTGCGGACTAGGCAAATAATTTATTACTTCAGTGACAGACAGGTCGTTAGTAATATAGATAGATTTCTAATTTCGTTTTTTCTTATCATTTTATTTTATTTTGAAAATTAAAGCAAAATCAAGAGCAAAAATCACAAACAAGGGCCAAAACACGGTACCATACAACAATACATATGTTACAGATTTTCAAAATAAGATCTAGTTTTGATCTAGTCTGATAGCTTAGCGGACTAAAGTGCCTGCTTAGGGTGAGTGCAGCAGCGAATGGAGACTGAGTGTGGTGGCACGTGCCTGTAATCCTAACACTTGGAAAACTGAAAATAGGAGAATCACTACAAGTCTGAATTACACAGTGGGACCTTGTAGATCCTGTCGTAAATACAAAAAAAAAAAAGAATAGCTGATTAACACTGGTTGATAGGTCATGTATTGCTACGATCAAATCTGTTTCTCAGATAACAGATACAGTTATGTGAGATTGGACATATGATTGAATACTACCACTTGCCTTCATGAAATGTTAAATTTCTGTTCTGGATTCTGTTTTTTTTTATTTTATTACTTTCAAAATTTATTTTAAAGAGAGTACAGTAATAATAATTTATGTAACATTAGAAATAGTTTACATTTAAAAGACCAAGATGACAGGTATTGAAGCATGGTTTATGTGTTACACATTGTTGTCCTTGATGACATTGCTTGGATCACAGATATCAGCATACAGAGTTGGCCAGGGTGAAAAGTCTATATATATGCTGCTATTTTCAAAAACCAAATAGAAATTCATGGTAAAATCAGCTCAGCCATCATAGATAGATAGATAGATAGATAGATAGATAGATAGATAGATAGATAGATATAGGTATTGCATAGTTTTATTTTCCCTCTACCTTTTTTCCTATCTTTTCTACTTTCTCTCCTCTTCATTGTGTAATCCTTTTTTTGTCTGGAAGAGGAGATTGAACTCAGGTCCTTGAGCTTGCCAGGCAATTGCTTATTCTACTGAGCTATATCCCCAGCCCATAATTGTACAATCCTTAAACTTCATTTTTTTCTGTTTTATTGTATCTGTTATACCCTTCAGTATTTGTTTCTTCTTTTGGGTTCTTACATTAGGGAGACAATATGATATTTACAATGTGGGTCTGGTTTACTTCATCTATGAGTCAGCCTCTATTTGTATCTACCTACATTTGATGGCTTTGAACTTGTTTTTCTGTATAGTCGAGTAATACTCCATTGTATAAAATAACCACATCTTATTCATCCATTCTTTAGGTGATGGGTATTTTGTTAAATTTCAAGATTTGAAAATGATAAATTCTGCTGCTATAAACATGGATGTACATGTATCACTATGGTATGATGTTTTCAGTTCTTTTGGGAAAATAACCAGGAGGTAAATAGCTGGACTTAGATTTTCTGTCCTTATTCTTTGAGGAATCTCCACACTGATTTCCATAATGTTTGCACCAGTCTATATTTCCACCAGCAGCGGAGAAGAGTTTTCTTTTTCCCTACAGTCTCCCTGTCATTTGTTATTAGTTGATTTCTTTATGATAGAAGTTCTTTATGGTGTGAAATGGTATCTCAATGTTTTTTTTTTTTTAATTTGCATTTCTCAAACGGCCAGTGCAGTGGAACATTTTTCAGGTATTTATTTGTCTCTTGTGCTTCTTCTTGTGAGAAGTGTATATTGATCTCAGACGTCCATTTTTGGATTCGGTCTTTAAATTTTGGGGCCCCTTTTTTTTTTTTTCTTAGTTCTTTATATATTCTAGACAGAAGACCTTTGAGTGATTATTTGATAAGATTTTTTCGAAATTTGTGGGTTCTCTTTTCTCCAAACTTGTGGGTTGTCTTCTAATTCCTAATATTAGTTTTTTTTTTGTTGTTGTTGTTTGTTTGTTTGTACTTCAAATGAAGAAATACATGCAAGCCAAATGTTGCTTTCCTGTTGTCCACCAGAAGACCGGCTGTCTTAAGGGTGTGTCCCATGGGCAGATGCTGCTCAGCATGTCCTTGGGCTGTTCTGTCTTCTACAGTGCTCTGCAGATCCCTAGGTTGCGGTTGCAATGTTTCTACTCCAGAACAGAAGACAGTTGCTGTTGCAAGATGTCTATTTATACCTCTAAAAACCAGAAATATATTATTAGAAAAAACCCTGAAAATTCACCCAAACCATTTGAATTAAAATATTTTGTGTCTATTTATTTTAAAGTCACATAATCATATTTGTATTTTCCTAAGAAAGTGAAAAGAGCATAATTTTCTGAGTGAGATATGATGTGAAGAATGTTATATCATGTATTTTCATGGGTGAAAGAAAATTTTGATCTTTCAAGGAATTTTGAGTTTTCATATCCAGGACATAGATAAGTGATTATTCTATAGCACCCAGTTCTTAACAATTACCTGTGTCTTGGTCACTGTGAGAAGGGGTGAAAGAATTATTAGTTTGGATTTATGCCATTTTATGGAATAAAAATCTTTTATTCAAGGGGCAAAGACTAAATATAAGGCGATGACAAAGAGTTCTATGGCCAGTTGAAGAAATCAATTATAGTTTATTTCTACTGAGAGCGACATGATAACCTAATAGCATCCTTGGTTTCTTTCCTCTCCTGTCAACCCCTCTAAAGTAAGCGTTCATTCTTCCCTACTTCCTGTGTTCTCTGATACATTCTTCAGATTTTCTCTTGGTTCATTTTTCTTCCTGTTTCTATAATCTGCACAAAATTTGCTTTCCTCTTAGATTTAATTCACACTGAGAACTTTTGCTACACTAAGGCCTGATTGGACAGTTACCTTATATTTGAGAAAATTTATAATAGCATGAATCTTAGTAAAAGAACAGCACCAGTGCCCTAAACCTCAATGCTATTGTTTAATTAATAAGTTGGCTTCTACTTCCCAGTACCTGTGGCAGACTTAATAGGGACAGAAGACTCAGTTGGTGTAACACAAGCGCACTACTGACAACAACCAGGCTTTCTTTAGCTTTCACTGTGTGCTGCAGACACTTCAAAATACTTTGCATGTTATTCTCTGCCCAAAGTCAATGAGAATTCCATGAATTTGAGACCAATGTTAACTTGGATTTTTTAGGACATTATATGTGAATTCTAATAGATATTAGATATGACTATAAGTTCCCCATTTGAAAGAGAATCTTATTTTTTTTTTGGAGCAGACTAAGTGGACATAGTACAGTGTGGAGTTCCCAGTAAGCATAACTTTACATACTGCCATCCATACAATACTGCTTAAGAAGGTGAAATAAAAGAACAAAGACAGAATGCGAGAGAAGGATGGAGAACAGGCAAGACTGAAATGATGACTTGGTTTTCAGTCCTGCACTTATGTCACAATACCATTTGCTCAACTATGTAAATATGTACTAACAGAGAATATTTTATACAGTTTCAAAACACATGAATAGTACATTTCAATTTTTGATACAATACATACTATTGTTCTCCTACTAATTATATGGAACCAAGGGTGTAGGTGTTATAATTTTTCAAATCGTTATTGGTACAACCAAATTTCCTTTCATTGAACTAAGAGAAATCAACTGTATACATAATCCAATGTCTGATAATCTCAACGGGTTACTGGTAAAATTGGCAATGTTAGAAGTGGCTGATTTAAGCATTTTACAGCTTAGCATTCTAATCTAGCTTTCTGTTTAATGCCTTATGGTTAAATTTTTTCTGTTGGGTGGCTAAGAGCAAGTTTAACCATGACCTGTATAACTTTATGTAACTTTTGTATCTCTCAGGGTCAGTCAGATCTCCTCAGGATTCACTTTGGAACCATGTACAGTGCTTTGTAGATCTGTTGTCAGTGTCAGCCATATGGATGAGTCACGACCATTACTTGACCACTTTGCTCTCTGAGAAAGCCTGAGAGAATGTTTTCTCTCTAAGTGATTCTCCTTTGGCACACTATGTATCTTTAGTCCCTTTCCTCTATAGCCCCATAACATCCTTGAACAGAAAATTTCAGAAACCACTGAGTTATAGGATGTTATAGCACAGGTTCTATTATGTCCTGAATCCTCACTGACCTCAAAGGACTAGGGCCAAAATATTGGCTATCCTTGTAGACCTTCAATTTCTCTAATTTTTGGCCTATAAACATATTTTTAACCCACCAGAATAAAAGCTTAGTGATACTATTACTGTATAAAATAGATACTTGAACTTAGCATCACTGTCTTTCTGAGTATGAAACATCTTAGACTTAACTTGGGATTGGTACTTTCTATCAATATTCTAACAAATCTTTATAGAATGGCATAAAAGTAATTACACATTTCTACATATTTAAAAATCTAAGTATACACAAAGTTGTAGCCAGTCAATCCTATGACATTTTCTTAGTCTCTTCCTCTCATTTAATACCCTTTTTCTTTTCTTATAAACCAACCATTTATTTGAGATAGAGAGTATAGCAGTAATTGAAATTACACTCGAAGCACACATCTAACAGACCAGAATGACAGGTATTCCAAGCGTATTTTTACTGTTACACATTGCTCTCTTCAGTGTCAACAACATTTTGGAGGTTCCTAGGACCAATTCAGTTTCTTGAAAACTTAAGGAAAATTATAAGGAGCACTCATAAGTTGTAAGTGTATCTGAACTTCAGTGTGGCAAGGTGAGAACCTAGGTAGAGCATAAATTGAAATGTCTCATCTACCTACTTTCTTTGTCAGTAATGGGTCTGTCAGGGATTAGTCAAATCACCCCCAGAAATAGGCAAATATTCTCTTTAGTAACAGGACAATAATGGAAAGCTATGCCAAGCAGATGTAGATACAATTTTTAAAGATTAAATCAAATGTGTTTATGCTGCTTGAAATAAAGAAGGCTTTTGAAATTAATGTTTTTATCCCTCATGAAGAAATGACAAACCAAGCCGTCTTCTTACATTATAACACGGTACAGTTTAATAAATACGAGTTATAGCATTCTTCTCACTGTGTTTGTTTAGAATACGAGTTTCTGCTTTCCAGGTAGATGTAACCTATAATCACAATAATAAAAGGGCTAAGGTAATTGCTTTCTGTGATTTTTAAATTTCTTTTGTTTGCTTTTCTCAGAGTTTTTTTATCATGTAAATTTTTATAGATATTTGTATAAGTGTCTGGCATGATATAATCATGTGTTCCAGGCTCATCTATTATTTTTCATAAGGGTCAGGGTTATCTTTTATTGCTTTTTTCTTGAGAGATAAGATACTCAACTGCATTTCTATGCCCCATTTTCTGTAATAACTCATCTGTTAATAGACATGTAAGTGACTCCCTAGCCTGCCCATTATAATTCATCAATAAACTGAAAGTACAGTTAATTCAAGTCCTTCACACATGGGTCCAGAAATGGGGCTTTTAGATCTATGATACATATTTTTCTTTCTTTTTTTTTTTTGTTGTTTGTTTTTTCAAAACTTTTTATGAGATAAATTTCTAATTCCTCACCTCAAAACAAGGTGAATATGCTTATAGATGTATGAATTATCCTGATTTAACCATTCTATACTTTATAAGTATTATCAGTATAACATCGAATTACATGTAAAAATTTATACCTAAGATTTTTCAACTGACTTAAAACAGATAATGTTTAAATATCTTACAGGAAAATGAATGCTTCATGTGGTATGCAAGATGGAAACAACTGCAACCCAAATGAACCAAGTGCCAAATTTACCTCACTGAGTTAGCCTGTGAGACTTGGCTGGTTTCACAGTTTTCAAAGTTATAATGAACAGTCCAACTCCAGAGTAAAAATAGTTATTAATTAAGTCTTTTATTTAGGGACTTGGTACAGTATCTACTGTACTAGTGAACAAAAATATCAAAATAAATGTTCCCTAAGAGAAACAATTATAGCACTATATATATATATATATATATATATATATATATATATATAGATAGATAGATATAGATATAGACATATATATATATATATATATATATATAGCTAAAGGTGCAAGAGAAAGTCCATAAAAATTTTTATTAGTTTCTTGTCTGGGATTTATAAAGAGTCTGTACAAAATAATGCAAAGTGTAATTTCTTTCTTTCTTGGTGTTCAATTAGGCATTTAGATGTTATTTCTTCCCCTCAAGCTATAGGGGAATTTTACCACAAGGAGCAATTTTATCTAATTGGGGTTGTTACTGCCTAAAAGTCAACAGCTATCTATAGGCCTGAGAGTAGAAGATACTCTGACTAATTTCCACAGAGCATGATCAATGAATATAGGAATGGGAATTTGAGAATTACTCTTTCTAGTTAAAAATGCATGTATTATTGGGGCTTGGGATTTAGCTCCGAGGTATAATGCTTGTCCAGCAAGCTATAAGCCCTGGGTTTGGTTCTCAACACTATAAACAACAAAAAAAAACCCTGTCCTAAAAAGTTATTATATGAAATTAGCCTATCACATGCAAGGAGAATGAAATTATTAATTTAAATGGTAGAAAAAACATGCAGCTATTTTTTAATGTTTAAAATTTATTTCTTCATTTGTTCATTTGGTACAGGGCCTCACTACACAGCTCAGACTCATAATGATCTTTCTGTCTCAGCCATCCCAGCACTGGCATGCACCACCACACCCAATCTTGGTGGCCTCAGCACCCAGGGATTCTGAGGTCAGCAATAAAAGAGGTAGGAGGGATCAAACTCGCGTCTTTGTCCTTGCCAGGCAGGTGCTTGAACCATTGACATGCAGCTATTTTTCGCAAAGAATTTTCTATCAAAAAAAAAAAGAAAAAAAACATATGGCACAAAGTAAAGGGAATGTTATTTAAACATCTGAAATCTGGCCTTTGTTATAGTGCTTGCTGTCCTTCTGATCTTCTACCACTAAGGAAAACACATATATTATATATGATCTCACTGTGAAATGGTCTCTCTCAGTGTCTTAGATTTTATGAAAAATAAGTATGACCCACAAATCTCATACTACACATGTACTGCTTTTATTTTATTACAAATATGCTGCTCTCAGCACATTTACAACTTAGAAGGGACACAAAAATGGTTTGTGTGAGCAATGGCTGTGACTCATCCAGATGGTTGACACTGAAAATAGTTTTACAAAGCATGGTACATAGCTTCAAAGTAAATCTTGAGAGGATTTGACTGGCCTCGGAAGATACAAAAGTTACTTGTTTTGTTATATAAGTCTTGCTTTAATTTGCCCTTAATCACCCAGCAGAAAAGTTTAAGCACAAGGCACAAACTGTAAATCTAGATTAGTATGCTGTGCTGTCAAAGGCTTAAATCAACAGCTTTTTTTATTGCCAGTTTTGCCAAAAAACCATTGCGATTGTGGAACATTGGATTATGTATGCAACTATTTTCTCTTAGTTCAAAGAGAAGAAATTTTTTGTACCAACAATGATTACAAAAATTATCATGTCTGCATCCTGTGCTATACCTATATGTATTAATCTAAACTGAACTGATGAAGAAAATATGTAATATAACCATTGTTAAATTTAAACAATAAAAATATTAAATTAAAGAAATAAAATAAGGTCTATAAAAATCCAATATAATTTTGTAAATGTACTAGAAAAAAAAAAGTAAAGCTAAAATAAAATGAAAACATTCATCTTATTTTGTCATGACCTTACATTTATTGATGGTTTGTGGGATACACTTATGATTACGTATATGCATTATTTACAATTTACAAATGTACATAGCCCAGCATGGTGAGTTTGAAGACTGCCTGGGCATTATCACTGTAAGTATGCATTTGTTTTCCTATGTCATATGTTCATATACATTAGCAAGTAAGCTATCATTGGACAGATATTCCTTTCTGTGTAATATTGATTGTAACATACCATTAACATTTTCCTAGATTTGAATTAAGAGATTAAATTTACTTATCATGTATTTTGAAGAAAGTATTTATGTGAAAATAATTTTGAATGTCCTTTTTTATTAAGGGAATTACTTATCTTTGAAAAAGTTATAATTTTAATGATTAATATATGGACCAAGAAATTAAAATAATATGAGGTAATTATCTTTGGGTGAAATTGAACATACATTAAATATGAACATTTTATGTATTTTAATGTGAAAATGATCAGCATATACAAAAGTAAAAGTATAGGGAGAACCTTCCATGACTTCAAGATTTTATTTTTAAATCTGATCATATAAACCCATATTAAGTTTATAGATGTTTCATTGTTTTCCTTTTTGAGACAAGACTTCGTTATGCAGCTCGGGTTAGCTTTAAACTCACATTACACTTTAAGTTGTCCTGAAACTTACAGCCCTCTTCCTGCCTCAGTGTCCTAGTTGCTGAGATTATAGGTGTGGGCCACCAGGCTCTGCTAGACAATTCATTTTATAGTAAGGAAAATATAATAATAGTGTTTCCCTTTAGTAACTCATTTTCAGAATACTTAAGCTATATTATTCCAAATTGAAATTTGTTTTAAAACTTTTAATGCTTTGAACTACACTCATTTTCTGCATTCAGCAAAACATTGTATTGTTTGCCCAGGAATGAGGAGATTCCCAAGAGAGGAAACTTTTACTGTTAAATACCACATGCTCCAGCAAGTTGGCACAATTGGTCACCTTTGCCTATGCCTTTTCCTGCTCATCTTTTGTGGGAGGAATTCCCTCAGTTTCTCCATTTCCCTGGGCTACATACTAGAACTTTAGCTCTTTTGGAAGTAAAACAAAGGCAGGAGCAGCCTCTCCTTTGCCTCACTCCTGGACCACACCTCCAGACCTCAGAGTCAGCTGACTATGAATGAAACCTCAAACAACTGTGAAGCAGACTAAATCTCTCTTTTTTTAGATTATGTGTGTCAGGCACTGTGTTCCAGTGACCAAGAAGTGACTAAGACATGAATCAACTGGTCCCAGTAATTAGAGCTGAGATGCTCAATCCCGTGTTTCAACATTTCCATGCTTGTTGAATTGCAAAGAACATCACCAAACTGAGGTTTCCTGAGGAGAAGGACAATCTGAAGCTGCTGCAGCAATTTTTGTCGTTATGAACAACTACAACAGAAATATCAAGTAGAGCCAGCCAGATAGCTGAATGGATTAAAGCACCTGCTTAGACTAGGGTTTAATCTTCTGTGTGCCATGCTGGCCCCTCCTTGGGGCGCACTGAGACAGCAAATGCAAGTGAGTATGTTGGCGCGCACCTATGATTCTACTCTTGGGAGGCTGAAAACAAGAGTATCCCTACGACTCTGATCTGTGTAGTGAGACCCTGTAGACCCTGTACTAAATTTAAAAAAAAGAATAGAAAAAAAATCAAATAAATTAAATAAGCAAATTATAGAACTGAAAAGATTGTTAATTTTGTCAAATAATTGCAGTTAAGTCAAGATCTTAAAAATATCTTTCTCATTTGTGAAAGGAAAAAAGCAATGGAATATTATGTGTGGTAGTAAGAACTGGCTGTCCTGGGCTAGAGAGACAGTTCAGTAAAATAAGTACTTGCCTGGTAAGCACAAGGTCCTGAGTTTAATCCCTAGTACCAAAAAAGAAAAAGAAAATGAAAAAAAAAAGCAAAAAAACAAACAAATTAAAAAAACTGGCTGACCTAATTTACATTCCCACCTACCCATATAAAGGTTTCAGCTTTCTCTAGGCATTTCGCTGAATTTGTTATCTTTAATATATATATATATATATATATATATATATATATATAGTCTCTATATATATACATATATATTATATGTATATTTATTTATAGTTGGTGACAGATACTGTGGCTATTGTGCTTTGATTTACATTTCTGTTATGATGTGTGATATTTTTACATATCACTGGATATTTCTATATCTTCTTTCAAAAAAGTCTAATCAGATCGTTCATAAAGTTTTTAAATTATTTTTTCTTCTTTTTGAGTGACATATGCAACATTATAAAAGCCTTTAATTTACTGTGGAGAACAGATATAGATTAAATTTCTGTTGTAATATTCATAGATAGAGTGCTTGTTAATATATGAACTCTGAATTTTAGCACAAGAGCTTCAGAATATTTATTCAGTTCCTTTAATTGCTTTTTATGTCTCACCTCTGTTGTGTGGCTTTTTGCTAGATGGTTCATAAACAAGTCTCTAATGTGCAGAGTAAATAAATAATAAGAAAAGATTATTCAACAAAAACAAGAAAGCCCATGACTTTGATAGTTAGAAAATATTGAATATTTATTACCTTATTTAAATATGAGTAAGTCATACTAGTAAAATATAAAGTAAAGGAAAAATATACCAAAGCAGAATGAGTTGTATGTATGGAGCACCACTGGTAAGTAAAACCATACAAATAATGCTCCTGAATAATAACTGAGAAAGAATGTAAAAATTTAAAGAAGATCTATCTTGAATTTTCAGTAAAATACTAACTGACACTGCTCTGTACCCATAGTACTGCAACTGAAGGCAGCAAGCAGAAGGGCAAAGACCGGAAGCTAAGAGACAGGTTGCTTAACCAAGAAGACAATAGATAGAAATAAAGAAAGGCAGTGGTGATTGTAACCAAAGCACACAATGTTAAATGGAAAGCAAAAAGTGAGTAGAAATTTTACAAGGCAAGTGATGAACCCTTTAGAACAGTTGCAGTGAAGAACAGAAAGAGAAAAATCTGAAAAGGGAAACTAATCAAAGGCAAGAATGAATGAGATATAATAGTTGCTGTAGTAAGGGAGCATAGGGAATAGATTTAATACAGAACATACACTTTATAGGATTACTTTGTATTATTCACCCAAAAAGTCAAATGCTGAAGATTGCAGGATATCTGTCCATACACTGCAGACCCAAAGAATCTATCCAGCTGAGAGTCTGTTCAGCAGTGTCCTATAGGAGTCCAGCTCAAAACATATTATCCAAGATAAAGTTTAATGCAAGTCTGTATCAAGGATCTGCACTGAGAGGGTACAAAGATCAGTGGTGGAAGCCACAAAGTCTATACCACCAGCATGAAGGACTTATGCCAGTAGGTGGAGGTATCTGCCCTAGAGCCAGGAAGTGATCCTCAAAGTAAGGACCAGCACTTCCCCAAAAAGTACTTCAGTTTATAATACCATATGTCTATGCTTTTTTCCTTTTTTTTTTTTTTTCTCATATATTTGGTACAGTGTCTCACTATGCACCTCAGATCTGTAGTGGTCCTCCTGTTTCAGCCTCCCCACTGCTGGAATGATAGGCATGCGCCGCCACACCCGGTCTCTGTGGCCGGATCAGCACACAGGGAAGGATGGGCAGGGGAACAGCAGTGCAGCTCGTGTTGTGGGGATCAGCCCTTGGTCCCTGCGTTTGTCTAACCAGGTGCTTAGGCTACTGGGCTATCTCACCCCTCCTATGCTTTCATTTTTAAACATATGGTTAATAAAATCCTGTACAGCTTCAAAAGAATAGCAAAATATTTGCGATAGCACTCACCTTTGTTTAGGAAAGACACAGCAGGTAACATTGCACGGTGGGCATCGAAGGCCAGCAAATGTACTGGCAAGCAGTTATTTGTTAATCTTTGAACATAGACTTGAATGTGATGCCTCTGAATGTTTCCATATCATTTTATTCTTTTCTAAATCAATGTTAAGTTTCAATAAAAACAAATCTATGAATGTAAAATGATTAAATCTTAGTACTATTTTATTTCCCTGAGAAAAAGGTTGAAATGGTGGGAAAGTAACCCATATATTTTTAATGAAAAAATCATCTTACTTAATTTTTGACATTTTCTTACAGATTTTTATATTATGCTATTTATTCTTTATTTACCTCTGCAATTCTACTAATTTTAGTTTCCATGAAGAAGCAGATCGGGTCTTTGTTGAACAAATGCACTATTTCATAGATTACTGCCTGATAAATGGTATATCACATGTATTTGTAATTTAATGAATGCTCTCATATATGAAAAAATTAGAGCATGAATGTAGAGAATTTATTATGGTCACGTTTTTCTCCCTATATTGACCTTCACATTTCCTTTCTTATGGTTGTTTAATTTTTCCTTAACCAAACACGTGGATGATATAAACAAGCTACATCACATGTTGTCAACACACAGTGAACAATAACAAAAATTTAAATTGTTACAGGAATAAGCAAAGAATAAGCTCCCTTATTTAGCAGACTTTTCACAGCTGCATTGCATAGTTCTTCATGAATTATAGTCCAATTTAAAGGAGACATTAGCTTTCTGCAATGTCTGCAAAATGTCTTTCTTCCATAAAACATTAAAACATCCCACATTTTCCTGGGGGAAATATTATTTTTCAGTTTGTTATTGCAATAACAGAGACCATAGCTGTGGGGAATAAAGTGACTTGTACTTTTTTCTTGTAATGACAAATGCCTTACCAGTAGAGTGGTTTTTATCCCTTTTCAACAGATGCGTCAATTCACTTCACTGTCTATCTTTTCCAGAAATATTCAAATGGCCTCTGTACATATGCTATAATTTCAGTATAGAGCCTCAGTAAAGAACTGAAAAGTTTATTTAGTTCTGGAAATGATTTAACAGTGATGATACCATTTCAGAAAGGTTAGCCCATAATGCTTTCTTTACGTTTGCATTAGAAGCTCTCCATTCTCTGTTATTAATTATAGAAAAAAGAAACAATGGGTATACATTTTTCAACCTTTCTTTTTGCCATCCAGCAATGAATTTGGCTACTATTGCATTGAACTGCAAAAAAAAAAAAAAACAGAACAACAACAAAAAACGTAAAGCTGCTTACCACTGCTATGTTAATATCAGTATTACTTTTAAAATGTCAGAAATAAAGTGACCCTAGTACATTATGTTAGGGTTGTTTGTTTGAGACAGTCTCGCTATGTATTGGCCTTGAATTACCTGTGAGCCCAGGCTGCGTTGAACTCGTAGAAATCACCCTGCCTTGGCGTTGAGTGTTGGTTTTACAGGCATGTACCAACTTGCTCAGCTTTCATTAGTTTAAGTATGTGTTTCTTGAATTTGCTAGAATGTACACTAAATCGGTGTTTATAATTACAACGCACTGCCCTGAATTTGCAACCCATCTTCAGGGAGTGCTTGCTGATTATAAAATAAAACCATCACAGTAAACATCGATTTTAGGACTAGGCGTTGAGGAGTAACCTGCCTGTATTAATCAGCCTTTATTTGCTGGGTAATGACACCTAACTCATACAATTGCTAGGAAGGAAAGGTATAAAATGTTTCATAATTTCAGGGGATTCCCTCCATAGTGTATGGGCTCTGGGCCAGAAGCATCTTGGTAAAAGGCACAGTGGAGTAAAACTGCTGAGGTGAGGACCCTGAGGAGCTAAGTAGGGAAACAGCGCAGGAGGGGAAAGGGCAAGGCGGACAGATGTAGTACCCAGGGTTATGCTTCCACGAATAATACAAATACACCCAGAAATGTGCTACACAAATCCCCTAGCATCACCAAAGTTAATTAAGTGGGCACAATGAAGCTTAGCACTAACAGGAACTGAGCATATATAGGTAAGTAGTAATGAGTCTCTGGTGAGCCGCTAGTGCCTGTCTTCCTTCCCTCTGGACATGTTTTCTCTGATGCAATATATATAGACTCAAACACTGCTTTAAGGAACAAACAGGAAGACATTGTGTTTTCCATTTCTGAGCATCTGAGCTGTTGCAATGAAGGTGAATGCTACAGATGTGCTTTTTTGCAGAGCGCTGTAAGATTCCAGACCCCTACAATTCTGTTACAGAATCTAGGAGCAGGCCGTCCTTCTAAGCACCTCAGCATGCTGAAATTAAAAAAAAAAATTGGCCCACTCAAGCCAATGTTTTTCCTGATTCCCTCAGATCCATCTGATACAATAGAAAATAAAACCAAAAAAAGAAAGAAAGAAAGAAAGAAAGAAGGCTAGTGAGATAGTTCAGTGTCTGAAGCACCTGCTTAGCCAAGCTTAGGCAAGAGCAGGGACCTTGGTTAAAAGAAAAGGACAAAGAGAATGATGTTTTCCCCCAAGACCTTCCTGAGCACCAACATTACATATTCCTAAAAAAGTAGCGTGAGAATACAATAATACCTCTCGGGTTTAATCTGAGGTCTGTATGCTAATCATATTCAAAGTTATCAACTCAAGTTATAGCAATTTAAACTTTGGAAAAACTGGTTAGACTTGAATTTTGCTGTAATTTAAATATATTATTTTTCTATGGTGCAAATCATGAACATAAGTCAAATATTGATGGATAGAACTCAAGTAGATTTCTGTCAAGATTCTCAAACATTTGGCTTTATTGTACAAGTTTTGAAAACTCTGGAATATTTCAAACATGCAGAAAAGAACACAGAAACTATTTTTAAAACTATGCAGTGAGTGCCATGATTTAACAAACATATTTAAATGTAGATTATAGATGTTTTTGTTGCTTTAATATTTTCTTTCTTTGGCAGCAGGAATTGAACTCAGGGCTTTGCACTTGCTAGGCAAGCACTGTGTCGCTGAGCCATACCCTCAGCCCAGACATATTTTTTAAACATAGCAAATACAGACATTATGTTAAAACACAATCTATCTCTCCATCCTTTGCCTTCAAAGGCACTCTGGTCTTAAAGTTAGAAAACTTCTCTGTCTTTTCATGTTACATATTCGTATACTTTGATAAATGTTAAAGTTTTAGGTCATATGTTTTAAAACTTTATCTGGATGATACATAACATGAACTTTGTATCTTTCTTATTATTATTATTATTATTATTTTTAGAGTCTCACTACTGAGTCATAGTGATCCTCCTGTTTTACCCAATGGCTGGGATTACAGACTGGCATCACTACACCCAGTCTCGCTGGCTCAGCGCGCTCTACAGCGGGGCTGGCATGGCACGAAGGGCCAGGAACTGAGCCTTGGCCCCTGCGCTTCCTCTAAACAAGTGCTAAATCCACTGAGCTATACCGCCGGCCCTATGAACTTTGTATCTTGATATAAGAGCTCTTTTTTCCTTGGACAAATTGCTTGCTTTAACTGGGACAGCCCACAGGCCCTAAGAGCTAATACCACAAGAGGGCCTTATGCAAACAGACTATGGGAGTGGGGCCAACTCATTCTTCTAATGATTCTGAGTTATATTTTTCAATACCTCTGAGGGTCTGTAGTGGAAAAGAATGAGGGTAGACCACGGTGCAAACATGTCCATGTGGCGTGCTTCATACTGATTGCCTGCCCTTTTGTTCTTGCTCACTTGCGCACTGCCCTGTCCTCTGCTCTTTTGTTGTTTAACTTCCAGTCAAATTCTTTGTCCCCATGTATGTGTTTGATGGTGTACCCTCAGGATTCTCCATGCAGAGACAGCTAGGGCATAAAAGACCTTTAAGGCGCTTATTTCTTGTGCCGTTTCCAGCCTTTCCTTCTTCTCCACACACCAGTAACACACCAGGTCATTTGGTATTTGGGGTCACGTTATGCTAATGTACACCTTGGTGTTTTGTCTGGCGTCACATTTACACCTGGTTGGCATCTGTAGCATCTGACATGACTTACTTCCTTGGAGACAGACAGCCCTTGGCTGTGTGACTTTGTCAGCGTTTCCACCATCATCTCTTGCTTGGAATGCCCTGTATCACAGCCTCTGGAGTCCTCCTCCTTCATCATTCTGTTGAGAAGTTTACCCCTCCCACTTTCCCCAACACCCTACTCTCACAGTGAATCATCACCTTGAAATTTTCAAAACTTTTCCAGGTGTTAGGATACATCGTGGTGTTTTGTTTGCCATATCATCATTCATATATTTGTCTTTGTTTCTCAGTTAGTCAAATGTTCAGTAAAGTGAGCTGTATCTTTGTGATACTACTTGGTATAATCACGATATACACCATAGGAGTAGTTTCATAGTAAATAATAATGCAACAAAATTAAAGTTTATAAATTAATCTAACCTGTGTTTAACTTATGAAAGAGTTGCTAAAGCTTTTAAATTTGATATTGCCATCTTTCTCTGTTCTGGAAGAGTAAAGTGGTAAAATACAAATAACACTGGGTAATAACTAAGTGCTGTAGAGTAGTAGATTATAAAATTATCCATAAGTGTGCAATGTACCCTTATCTACAGTCTTACTTTGTTCTGTTGTTATCTTTTGACAAAGGGCATACATAGGACAATGAACCAGCTATAAATCAAGGTCAAATGGACTCAAATGATTTGTGTGTGTGTGTGTGTGTATGTGTGTGTGTTCACCTTGAGTCATTTGGATGAAGGAACCAATGGCATTCCTGGTGAATGACTGCGATTTCTTCCATCTCAGCCCTAGACTGGAGCAGGATTGAGGAGGAGAAGCGTGATCCTGTGTCATATGTCATGCTTGGACAAGGGGAGCTGGGCCAGAGCAGCCAGACTACCTTGATGTCAAAGGGAAATCTCAGCATCACACTCTGCCATTTAAAAAATGCAAGTCTAAAGCTTCGCAGGATAACATAATAAATTAATTGAAGCTGTCATTTTCCTTACTGTTACTATTTGCACTAATCTAGGCAGATTAAACTATCTATGGGTTCCAACCAGTCAGGTAGGTCATATCTTTGCTGTTTTCATACAGAGCCTGGCAAAAGATGAATGAATAGCTTCAATGACTCCATTTTACAATTAAAGTCAAAAATAGTAATAATTTATTAAAAACCTAAATATATTAGATGAGGGAAGCACCAATTGTTTGTCACTGACCCATAGTTACAGTTTTATCACATAACGATCTCCGTTCCAATCCAATACATCAGACCTGCCTCTAGCAGTGGAAAACTAATTATACTTTGTAAAAACTTAATAAGCATCATACATCATAATGTATAATTTTGTAGAACAGCATTTCAACTTACACTTTGCAAAAAATTTATTTTTCTGTAGTAGGAGCATCATGTAACAAAACTATGATTAGTAAATTAAAAGTAACTAGTTTATACACTCACAGTATTAAATTGTTTCATTGCTTTGACCATTTGACTTTGTGATAAACCTATTCTTTTTATTTCCAGGTTTATTCCTATTAAAACTAAGATATAAGCATAATAAAAGTGGAACTACAGCCAAAGTTATGGCAGGTCTGTCCATTTATAAGTCTGTGCATTCAGTTACTTGAGCGAAAGACTTATTTAGCTCACAGTTTGTGGAGGTTTCAGTTCCACTCAGTTGGGTCCAAGGCAGAGGACAGCAATTTATGTTGGACAAAAAAGCACAACAGCAATAGCAAATGAGAGGAGTAGCAGCCAACACTGGCTACATACTGTAAGCCTGTCTGCCTTACGTTACATTCAGGCTATCCACACCAATTTGGGTGCAGTACTCGCAACAATAATCTCAGTGGATCATGAGTTAATCACAAATACTAGAAGTCCAGTCCATGAGGGCTTGAATCTCGGGGGAGGGAAAGTACACATAAACTATAACAGTATTAAATACTAATGTGATCTTTTACAGAATATGCATACTCACCTTTGCTATATTCAATAATATTCAGGATGCATACTTATTGTATATTGAATGTGTACAAAGTGCAATCGGTACAGAATATTAACATTTTAAGTGAATGAAATAGATTGCTTAAAGTTACATATTTAAAGCCAATCTTGAGGCTCAAGTGATAAAATATGTCTATGAAAACTTTGTTTTTCCTTTATTATAAGAATATATCATTTTCTACCAGAATGGGAAAGTTGTGAATATCAACATCATTAAAAATTAAGACATACAAGATACTCATTAGTTACTTATAAAATTGAAATTGCCAATATATAACATTATATATGCAAAACATATATACTATGTTACTATATATATACATATATATATATAGTATATATGTTGCTACATATATAATGTTATATAATGAAACATAGCTTTAAGTTTAGATCAACCTGGCTGTAGGACAATCTTTATAATTTCCTTATTTGAAACAGTGCTATAGGCAACAGGGTATCCTATTTAACATTGCAAAGTCAAAGCTTCTTGATTACTGTCTTCTGTTCTTAAAAAGATAGTGTGAGTCAGATAATCTGTCAATATTATTGAATGTCTACATAGATGCTTATTTATGATTTGTCAAATTTTAATATTTTTGTCTGTGGTATTATTTTCATCAACACTAAACTTACCTCTGAAATATAGTCTTTGGAAATCAAAAATGTGTTTTTATTTTAATTCAAAAATTTACCTCTAGGCTTTTATATCACAAGTTACCTATGAAGTATCTCAATACTTATAAAATCAACTTAAACACCAAATTGCATGTCGTTATCCCTGTTAAAATAATGAGAAAACCTTTTAGGTAGGGGCACGCGCAGTGTGAGGAGATCCAGCCTCTAGTGCCTCTTCCTTTCCTCCAGTTTCTATTTAACTTAATTCCATTGCCGTGCTAGGGGTGCCCAGGACAGAAAACCAGTCTCCTGTGGTTCTCCCTGCCCCTGTCAAGTATGGGTCAGCAAGTATGGTGGCTGTCACCTGTACAGTAAATGTTCTATTTCTTTTGCTTCGTTACACATGTCAGAACTCTAGGTCAAGCTCTGTTTCTCTTTACTGAACTTCTGAACTCTTGAAATGAACTGCCAGACCTTTCCCAGCAATCAGTTCTTCCTCCTGCAGTTCCTTGTCCCCACTGTCTCACACGATGTTTCTGAAGAGCCATTTGACCATGTCAGTTAGTTTTTAAAAATTTAAATGATTTCACTGTTCACAAGTTAATACCTAACTCTCAGCCATGCAGTACATGTTCTTTTATAACTTGAAGACAGTTCCCTCTTTAGTAGGACACACAAACTTCACATGACTTAGGAATTTGTACGATGTAATTTGATACAGGCAGACTAGAATGCTTCATTTCTATTGGGACAATAACTATTTCGGAAATAGTCACTGTCTTTGTGAAGCTAAATGATAACATCTGAGAGCAAGAGCATGTGTTCACTATGCAGTTTTTATTTCTATAATTCTCATTATCATATAGGCAAGGGCAGCTCAGCATATTAATATGCAAGTCAACAATGTCTGACCTTGCCTGCTCTGCTAATAACCCACTACTATTATGGACTATTGGAGCATCTATACAACTACTTTCTCTAAGTTCAGTGAGAAGAAAGATTTGTACTAACAGCATTTAGACAAGATATCATGTCTGCATCTTGTACTCTGAACAACTACTATAAAGGCTACAATATGCAATGTATTAATTATTGCAATGGTCCTACTAAACTTTTGTGAAATTATCTCACTGCTATTTATTTCTCATTAAAGTTATTAATAATAAAAATAATAGGCAAGGGCAGCCCCGAAATTTGTTTTCCTCTCTGTCCCTATCCAACACTTCCTCTAGTTCCTTTCTCAGTTCAAATTAAATCCTCCCTCATCTGTATCTGTATCACTTCATATGTATCTTTATGCTGCTTGTCGTTCTCTCTTTTAGTTGTTGTTACACATGTTTGTTTCTTCCTTAAATCACTAAGGTTTGTAATTTATTTTTGATTACTCCCAGTACTTGACTCTGTATGTACAAGAATCATGTTAGCATCTGAAGCAATATTGTGTAAGAGTGCTGTCGTGGCTTATGGTTTTTGCAAGGGAAAAATATAGTACAGGATACATTTTATAATATCATTTCATAATCAATCAACCAAAGATTTATATAACAGTAAGTAAAGGAAGCCTATTCACACTCTAAACAGTAAAAACTCCAGCTGAGGGGCACGAGCTCGTAACAATGCCTCCCACAAGTCCAACTGGAGGCCCAAAATCCACAACAATGTTTCATGGAGGTCTTTTTCATGGATTTGTGCGGGAAAAGCCAAAGATCAGTGGTGGAACCTAGCACTTCTATGCCAGTGGGATGAAGAACCTATTAGAGCAGGTTGAGGGATCTGAACTGGAGCTAGAGTGCAATACTCAAGGCAGATACCAGAGCTCCCTAAAAGATACCACAGCCATCCTCAGCAACAGTGGGGTTTTAGTTTCTCCAGCGACGAGGAAAGCTGAGTTCCCACCAGAAGAGCCAATACAACAAGTTTTTCTTCATGAGGCTGAGCAACGCACCATCTTCCCTTCCAAAGTCAGGAAATGATGCTCAAAATGAGGATGAAAGCTCCTCCAAAGTTCACTGGGAAAGCCAGCATGACAAGGTCCTCCAGCAGAACAGCCCAAGAGAACCAGCAACTTCCAGTAGCTCCAACAGCTTCTCCAAACAGCATCCCTAACAGTTTTGTAGCTTCTCCTGTTGTGCCTTTTATGCTGCTGGCAAAACTCCTCAGGTGGGCCTCCTGCACCCAGAACCACCCTAGTTTAATTCACTTGGGTAGAATAAGTGAACCACCAGCAAGAAATCCATTACAAGAACTAATAAAATGCTTTGTGGACCCAGAGGACATCATTACATTAATCTTGAGTTCAACTTGTTGCTTCTCTGATGGAATGAATTTTTAAATCTGGAGGAAAAATATAATTTCTAAATAGGAAATAAAGAGTGATGGGTATGGAGGGGCTATTTGGGACAAGGACATTCACTACTTGGCAAATGAAAATGTTCAGACAGTGTGATCTATTCTCAGAACGGCTTGTCACCAGTACTGAATATGATGGGACAAAGAAATGTGAAAACTAGTCAAATTCAGATAGTGCACTGGGTTCGAACTGGCACTTCTACTCTAACTGTAAATGTAAGGGCTTGCGTTTTATTTTATACAGCAGAGGGAGTCAGACTTGTTTGTTTGTTTTTGTTTCTGTATGGAGAATGAAACTTGAGACCTTGAGCTTGCCAGGCAGGTGTCGAGCCACTGAACAATATCCCTGGCACAGTCAGGGATTACTTTTTAAAAGTGGAATACTGATTCATTTTAAATCTGTTTAGTACTTTAAAATATAACCCTGTCATAAATATAAAAAATAATTTAGGGGACAAAAGACTAGAAAAGGACACAGCCGAGGATTTTGTTAAAAATCTAGAAGACACAGAGGAAGAGACACTGACTTGGAAAATAAAGAGGAGAAAGTCACAGACGGTGGACATTGAGCAGTGCAGTGGAGGAATTCAGCCATCTTCACAAGGCAGATAAATGCATCGCGGTTTTGCAAAAATGTAATAAATATATTCAACATCAAAGATTTTTGGTTGAAATTACTTTCTAGGGTGCCAGAATTTAGATGATATTCTTTTTCCCCACCTACCTAGAATCACAATGAAGTACTATGTTTAGAGTTGCGGGGTGATACTAAAAGGAAAAAACACTGCCTTTGGAGGAGAAATTATTTATTAAGCTTAGAAAGCTTGTGAAAACTTTTTAATGTGTACACCATTAAAGAAGAAGATAGTAAACCAAAAATTGTACAGATTTTGGAGAACATGGGGCCTGATTTTCTCAAAGTTTCTCAGCTATGTATCAGTTCATTTAGAATAAGATATATTTAAATAAAGGAATATTGACAATTTTATTTATACTATAACTTACATAATCCATATTTACATAATACATTGAATCTACTTACAAGTCAGTCTATGTTTTCATATTTAAACTGTGTACAAATTACATATCTGTCTTAAATACGAGTGATTTATTAGAAATTAAAAATGAGTAAACACAATAGTTTCTTCATCTTTTGTCAAAATATTTGCGCTGACTGATACAATGAGACCTAAAAAACTAAGAAATGAGAAATGGGAAATGTAGAGGAATATATTTTTATTTTGAAGAGACAAAAGTCCAAAACAAATAACAAGAACAAAGACAAAAACAAAGCAACATAGAACAAGTACAGAATTTCAAAATAAGAATAACAAATTAACAGTGGTTGTTATATTACCTATTGTTATCAAATTTGTGGTTCAGATAACAGAGGTTTTTTTAAATGGTAGAAACACAGAAAAATATCAGAATTTGAGAAAAAATTCCTTAGATATGAAAATGTTCATTAAAAATAACCTTGAAAACCTGAAACTGTTATTTAATGTATTTTACCAGGAAATAATTATAACAGTCTAGCATCTAACCAAATGTGAATAAAAGTCATCTCTGACGTAAAATATATTAATTATTGGATGATTTTATAATTAGTCCAGCTAACAAATAGGGCACTGCTGTGCCAAGTGGTCTTCTTAGTCTCAGAAGAACGAATGTTCTGAAGAGCCCTGCATTACACAGGCCGAGTTATTGCTCAGCCCAGGTGCGCCAACATCTGCTTGTCTATTCTCTGGGGAAGTACAAGTATGGGAGAAGAAGTGACAATAATTGGGAACACTATTCTGAGAACGCTGAAACATAGATGGGTAGCAAAACGAAGAGAAATCTTTTGTTGGAGGTTGTGATATTTTTACAGACTGATGTTATTCATACATATGAACAATTCTTTCTTTAATAATATATAAGTAGTATGTGATATCACCTTTATTTAAAAATCTATATTATGCTATAAATATTTTTCTTAACCTCCACTTTAGCACACAATATTGATATTTATAAAAATAACATACACATTTTGCACAATTAAATAAACTGTCCACACTGCATAATAAGTCTTTCTGTAATAAAATAAGCAGATGTTGAAAGTTATGTGTTAGTTTTAGAAATTAGAATTAAAAATAAATTGATATGTTCAACATATACAATCATGTTGAAACAAAATATATGACTGACTATATTCAAGGAAGTTGAAAGAAAAGTAAATTGCTTCCCTCACTTAATGATTCTAGATTTTATTTTTGAATTTATTACTAATTCATATATTTTCTCTTTTCATGTGAACTGATAGACTTCTAATATCTTATCAGTCTTTAAGGTAAGCTCTTATGAATTAATCATTAAATAGTTATTAAAGCTCAATATAAAGTTTTTTCATATACTTAGTTATTTACAATTTTAATTAAATGCTTGTGTTTTCCCAAACACTAATTAAATCAATTTTAATCCATTTAACCAAACAAAATTTATCTGTCAATGATCTGTGCTGTTCCATAGCTTGCTGTTCTTACCAGTACTCAAAACGTCATTGTTATGGTTTATGTTTAGTTGTCCCCCAAAAGCCTCATGGAGTCATTGGGCGGGGACTGCTAGAGTTTGAGACTTGATCCATGATCCCTGGGATTATGGGTTTTAGTACTGATGGGATTATGGGTGGAAGTACTTCCGGGATTATGGGTGTAGCCTAGGGCGGGAGCTAAGGTGGAGAGCCTGAATGTAATATAAAGAGAGACAGAGACAGACTGGAGCTCGAGCTGTTGCTGCTGCTCTGCTGCCCTGTTTGGCTGGCTACCTCTGCCACCATTTTGTTGCTGTTCTGCCGCCATGAACTGGATGCTCTCCGCCCTGCTCCACTCAGCCTTGGGCCAGCCGAATACGGACTGAAACCTCTACAAACTGTGAGTTAAATAAACCTTTCCTTCCTTCATTTTGAGTGTTGGGTATTTGTCCCAGCAATTAGCAAAAAGTAACTAACACAGTCATCCTATCGCTAGGCCCTCTCTAGTCTATTTATATTTTTCAATATTGAAGACAGTGCTATGTAAGGGCAGCATTTAAAGTCAAACGAGGACCTAAATTCATTTCATTAGCATACTGATTTAGTACTTTTCAGCAACAAGCATAATATTAAGAAACCAAGCGTTGTAGATTTTTAGTTTTCTATGGTTTTCTGGCCTGTTAGTATGATCTATGTATAGACATAATAATGGGCCAGTCTCTCTGATAAATTGCAAATATCTAAGTATGTAACATAAAAAAGAAGTCCATAGCTTTCTTATAGCATATTTATTTTAAATTAATATTCATTAGCATCTGAATCATTGGCACCATGAAAAAATAAATACAAAAGTCACTTGCAAATAAATGCCATTATATCCTCATTAGTAGTATGCTCACATTCACTAATGCAAAGCATAGAAAAAAATTATGAGAAATAGGCCAGCTTTTAAGCATTCTTTGCTGGATATTATACTGACAAACAGCCTGGATTTTTATCATGAGAAAAATGTTAGCTTGTGCAAATAAGGTGTAGCTTCTAGCCATAAATAGGAAAAAAAAATGTTTTTAGAAAGAAAATGCAAATGCATGATTTTTCTTATTCAGTATAGCAGAGCCCCCTGAAGAGACTGGTAATACTGACATATCTAGTGGAATGGTAGTTGTTCAGTGTTGAATGCATCCTGATAGTCATCTTTTATTTAGGCCGATATCTTTGGAAGAATCTCAATAAACTGAACTAAATTTTAATTAGCATATCAAAAGTCATACAGGTATACATAAATACATTTTATAATTTTTAAAATCTTTTATTTGTTTTGTACAGGATCTAGCTATGTAGCTTAGACTCATGGTGATTCTCCTATCTCAGCCTCCCCAGAGCTGGCATTATACCACCATGCCCGGTTTCGGCGGCCAGCACAGCATTCTGTACCAGAGATCAAACTCAGGTCCCTGTGCTTGCCAGGCAGACACTTAAATGACTGAGCAATCACTGTAGCCCCATAAATTCACTTTAACTGTGTGCATTTTCCCAGCAATTATTAAAATCCAAACTGTTTTGAAAAATTTGAAAAATTTTTAAATTAGATAAAATTCCACATGAGAAAAATACTAAATGACTGAAATAAATTCCAAAATCTACGTGTAACTTAGATAAGAAAGAAGAAAATCTGAGAAAACAAAAAATGTAGTTCTTAGTTGTTGTTGATCCTTAGATCCCTTTGAACAAAATATTTGATATTTGCATAATTTTTCCATCAGTATCTTCTTTAAATTTGGAAGTCAAAGAGATGGTGTGAGTCCTTCATCCACCCTAGGGCAGGTAGTCTACAGAGGTTTACTCTCCCCTGAAGTTTTTGCTCTTGCTGCACTTGCTATCCTGCATTGCCTGGAAATGCTGTACCTAAGTCACGCCACCTGCCTGGGAGCCAGTCGATTATGGACTAAAGCCTCAGCTAACGTTGAGCTAAATAAAGCTTTATCTCTTTAACTTTCAGTTGCATGTATTTTGTCCTATCACTGAAAGAAAACACACTTAATGCCTGTTTCATCATCCTCCATCCTGCCTCCCTGCTCCACCCAAGCTTTTTGTCCCAATTATAATAACTCTGCTTTTGTAATTTTCCCCTCAAGTCAGCATGGCATGGGGATCCCAGAACCAAGATCAAACCGCTGCTAGGCTGACTTCTCTCCTCTTTCCCTGGGTTAACCTTGAATTTCCTCTTCTGTTTCCCTTCCCTAATCAACACCTGTTATGACCCTGTACCCCTGCTGCACACTCCACCCTGGCCCAGCCTGATCAATTCTCTGTCTCTGTGCCTCCTCCACAAGAGTCCTTGCCTCTCCTCAGCAGTCTTTCCAAGTGGAGCAATAAAGGATTTTTTCATCTTTTGTCCTTTCTCCTCCCACCAAGGGGAAGAACCTACATAAAGTTAAGTGACAGGCACATAGAAAGTGTTCACATTGCTTCTACCCAAGAAAAACTCTTGGCTCTCAAATCATTTTAGCTCTGCCAGAGTGTATGAGTTGATTGGTTATCTTTTGTCTCAGTTCATGTGTAGTATTAGAATACTTATGACTAATTTGCAAAGAACAGGAATTTCCTCCCTTGAAATTCTGGAGGCTTAGCCGGACGAGATGACGCACACCTGTAATCCCAGCACTTGAGAGGCTGAGGCAGGAGGATTGGTGTGAGTTTGAGACCAGGCTGGGCTACAAAAGTGAGCTCAAGGCCAGCCTGAACTGCATAGTGAGACCCTGTCTCAAAAACACACACACACTAAAAGAAAGAAATTGTGAGGCTAAGAAGTCCAAGATTCAGGTAATGGCGTTTGGTAAGGGTCCTGCGATACATCTTTATATTGTGGAAGATGAATAAACAAACAAACAAAAAAGATGTGCACCCACTTCTAAAATACCACCATGAATTGATTCATGTTTAGCGCTATTCATTGATTCACGAGCCACTTACAAAGGTCAAACCACCATAACTGTGGCAATGAGGATTAAACTGCTAAGCCAAATTTCGAGAGGTATGATGATCACAATAACATCTTGTTCTCACCAAGTTAGCAAATCATGGAATCCACTATGTATGTGAAAGTAAATGCTGAATATTTGCCATTTCAAATGTTATCAGATGCAACTGTCCTAGTTACTTTACCTCCCACTGCTGAGTCACAATACTGGACACCTAAAATTAAGGAATGGAAAGTTTATTTATCTCGCAGCTCCTGGAGGTTTCAGTACATACTCAGCTGCTCCAAAAGTGTGGTATGGTAGAGGGGCAACAGCTCAAAGTGGTGAAGGCAGCCCAACCAACAAGATAAAAAAAGGAAGACAACAAGCTTCTTTGCCTCTCTTACACTGTCTTCAAGATACCCATCCTTGGTTAATGTAGCACTCGTACCATCTCTGTGCTCTCCTCTTGCACAGGCTGAGGATGTTTAAACAGAGCATACCTTGGTCCCCTGCTAAATCACTTAATTAAACTTCGAAAGTTCTCAAATTGACACAATAACCAGAATTGTACCATGGTAAGGGCATGACCTCTACATCTCAGGATGAAGAGCTGCTAACTTATTTATGCAAGCTTCTAGACTTCTCAGCTTCACACAATGTATCGACCATTACATCTTTCCCCTGAGTGCTCATGGCATCAAAAGGTTAAACCCTTTCTTCACAATCACAATTCTGCCTTGTTTTACAAACAGAAACATGTTAGATGATACTTGTCAACGACTGAATACATTTGGTATGATCCCATAGGCATTTCATTTTTCTGAACACACCAGTGTGTGTGTGGGGGAACATAGCCAGTCATAATAATAATTTCTTTGCCACTGATACAAAATAGGTATTTCTTTTCAGAAAAAAAATCTCACAAATGCTAGTGCTTTTCTGCTGTTTTTAATTGATCTAGCAGTTGCAATGATAAATATACTACATAAACCGGAATTTGGGGAATAAAGACAGTCTCAGGGCTAGATCTTTGCTATGCATGCTAACAATCCTTTCTAACCAAATAAATCCTTCTGTCTTAGGCTTTAGAAGATCTGCTCAGCGGGCTCTATGACTGACTCTCTCCCAATTATATGACTTCAAATGAAACTCTCAGGCAATACCACACCAAGTTATATAGGATGTAAAGTCACATTTTCACCTCAGTACCCTGAATTGCAGTCCGTTGCACCATTTCAGTGACCAATTAGGGAAAATCATTCATAATGATGGCATACAGCAATTGATCACTCCACTTTAATACTGGTTCACAAATTATGGTAATTAATGCTGGCTTCCACATTGTTATTCTTGGAGACTCCACAAAAATACAGCGTGTGTCTCCTAGGGAATTATCACACATAATATTAAAAACAAGTCCACTCTACTCTGAACTTTGGCATCATAATTTCACCTAATTTCTCTCTTTTCATGGGCTATATATCCTTTGGATTTCACACTACTGAAAAGAATGCTCTAATCCACCATACAGTTCAAAGAACTAAAATTCATATTCACACAAACTCTGTCATTACATAATATAGTAATTAATTATGAAAATGAGGTTATCATAGAAGTTTATCTTGTGGCACTCTATAGCCAGCTATTTCCTGTGTCTTAAGAAAACAACAACAAGGAAAATAGCCACAACAACATCCCTTGAGCTGAGTACAGAAATAGATCCTTTTAGGTGAATAGAGATTGAGTCCAGAGTACATGTTTCTTATAGAAACAGATCATTTCCTCACCTTTTCATCCTTGCCAAGTGCCACAGCACTTGAGAAGTTCATCTTTCTCCTGAAATTGTTGTTACATGGGAGGATCCTTGAGATCAACTGAGTGAATGGTGAAAGAGTTCATATCTTTTGAAAATCTGCTGCTTTTCATTCTTAAGCTAGATCATATGTGATAAAGAATGGAGTACAGAGTAAGCACGATGAGGCAAACTCTAGAGTCTCATCTGGAGTCTTCAGGCTGTCATTAAGGGTCAGTGATTTGACAAAATAACAACAAAATCATCTTAATTTCATTGTTAACCTATTGGTGGCAAATAACATTGGGCATTTCATGAATCAAATAAAAAAAGGTTTAAAGTATGGTCATCTATGTCACTGTTAGGCGTGGTCCTCCCTACTAAAAGGCTGAAGTAGGAGGCACACTCATGCCCTGCTACTAAGACCAGACTTAGCCATATACTGAGACCTTAAAAGAAAAGGATCAAAATTGTTTTGCCTGCACACAAGCACATAAATTCACAATGTTGAGGCCCAATTTAATATCAAAGGTGATGTAACAACATACACTTTTCATGATTCTACCTTTTATTCCCTAAGAGCAATTGGGATTTGTTGTTCATAGCTGGCATTTATCACAGTTTCTCAAATATACTCTTTTTATATCCAAGAGGCTGTACTTCTTTTTAACCTTTGTACCAAGAAACTCCTGCCCCTAAACAATCAACACTAATATTATTTTCAGATGAAATGTGTTTTTGCTAGTTGTCTTTATTCTTCTGACCACATTGAGTGTTGCTTTAGAATTCCTTAATGTTATACAACAGAATGAAAAGGCCATCCATTCAGGAAATTTCTTACATCTATCTAATATAAACAAATATAAAATTTAAGCCACTAATACCTCAAACTCTTAAATATAGGCAACTCTATGATAGTGGCCACATCTTGACTGTCTACCAGGTGCAAGCCTTAAAAACAAAAATATTAAAATGAAGTTTTTGACTGACTGCATAAACTTCTGATGAATGCATATAGAAAACATGCATTCTTGTTCAGACAACACAAGGTTGATATAACAGGTTATTAATAGCAGGAATTAGGCATTTGAGTAAATGCTTTTTTTTTTTTTTTTTTTTTGATGTTTTGATTGACTTTAATGTTTGTAAGCAGCAATAGCAGAATTTCAATGACTGAAACAAACTTTTGATTAAAATTATAGATTTTTGAGGGGGGAATTTGCTATTTCACTGGCTTAAAGCCTGTCACATGGCTTCCCTGCCTGTCATAAGTGAGTTCAGTGAGATATATTTATCCAATTCCTTATTTGTGAAAATTTCAGTCCATCATGTGAATATTTCAGTCCATCATAGCTTACATATCTTTAATCTACTTTTTTTTTTTT
>PVJA010018336.1:0-40141 GCA_004027025.1 Myocastor coypus | reverse complement strand
GCACTTTGGTGGTGTTATGCTGTGTCTATGGGCGTTTGGTCTGGAGACTCCAAGGTGGTTCTTCTACAGAGGTTCCTGACTCTTGTTTTGGGGCTCTGGCTGCTAGCTTTTGCGAATCCTGGCGGATGTGGTCTGTAGGTGGAGGTGGAGCTTTGGGATTGAGTAATCCTGGTAGGCTCGTGGACCAGATCGGTTGCCAAACAAGCTATTTGATGGGTTCGGTGCTAGAGCTTGGGCTGGAGGGGTTAAAAAAAAAGGGGGGGCGGGGAAAGTGAAGGCAGACCAAGGATCCTGACCCAGCGGGCGCGCAGGCTCAGCTCCCCGTGGTTCGATTTGGGTCTGGACTAGAACAGGAAGCCTCAGTTTCTTTCAGTGGTGCTAACCTCTTTAGAAATGATTTCTCCTTTGCCTTTAACTTTCAGGTGCTTCTTTTAGGCCAGCATTTAAGTTTTTGAAAAATACATGCACCTTTTTTGCTCCTGGTCACACTATAAGTTTGTCTGAAAATAGCCAGCAGAAATAATAAAACAGCATAAAGACTTGTCTATCTTGAAATTTCCTCCACCAAATCAATCTAAAGTTCCTAAGCTAAGTTCCCACAGCCTCAGTACATAGTGAAAATGCAGGGAAATTTCTCCACCCAAAAGTATTGTACAAGGGGCCAGGGAGGTAGCTCGGTGGCACAAGTGCAAGGTCATGAGTTCAAACCCCAGTCCCAGAAAAAAAAAAAGAAAAGACAAAAGTAATGTACAAACCTATAGTTCAACCCCAATAGACTCCACTTCAGAAAACTCACTCTGCTGGTTAGATTTATATTAAGTATTTTGTTCCAGCTCTGCCCGGCACCATTCTTCAGGTTCTACTCATTGTTTTATACTGTTTATGTTGCCCCCCATTATCAAAACCCACCCCAATGGACCTAGAACTTTGGTTTACTAATTTTTACGTGGCTCTAATGTTAATCAAGTTGAAAGGTTTCCTGTCACAGTTGAATTTTATCCTACTTTTATGCTGATAGTATTGAGTGATATAGAAATACAATTACCACTATCTAATTTCAAAATCTAAATGTGAGAAACAACACATCTGGTTTTGTCAATAGTAAGTTGCAGAATTTGGGGAATTATGTTAATTATCAAATATATTATAAAATAGTTTATGCAAACAAATTGAGTACATATAGCAAAAACTAACCAGTAAGAAGAAAATATTACACAGTCATATCAAAGTGTATTTTGGAAACTAATGTTTGATGAAATGGATATTCATTGAAGATAAATAGTTCTGTAAAGTAAAATATAGCATTGTTATAATTGCATATAGTTTTATTATATGTATATACATCAACAGGTGACAGAGAATTTGAGTAGGGAATGCTATTATTAGGAATAGGCTTTCATTAATGAGGTAGCGAATGGGATTAAACAGAAGGTTCAGGGAGGGACTTTTGTCCATCTATCTTGAGTCTGGGCCCTGATTCCTGGCAGAGTTTATGATCAAGTGGATTTTTAATGATAACTAAGCTTCAGGCACAGAAAGTGTTCATGTTTCATTTTCAATTCAAATGGAATAAACCTGATATCTTAGTCTGGAAGGAGTCAGGTAGAAGGAATGTCCCCTCATCCAATGGAAGAGTGAGATTTGTTTCAGGGTTAGGCTTTCACCTCATTTGTGAGCCTCAGCTAAATTACATACAATAATTTGCTTTATTGAGTTCACCGACTTAAGCCTTATTCTCAGTGAAAATTTCTTTCACAGTGACATCCAAAACAATGTTTGCTCAAATATCTGAGCAGTTCATGGCCCAAGCAAGTAGGCATATAAAGTAATCATGATAATATTAATACATTTTTATCTCAGTATTTTAAAATATAGAAATGAAACTATAACATTTAAAAGAAATATTTAACTAATTGTTAAATTAGTTTTTCTGAAAATTTCTGAAAGAAACAGAATGATAAAATAAAATGAAATATTTCTAAATAGGTGAGTGCACTTATGCAAAACTAGGAAATGTAGTAAACTGTAAACTTTGTTGCTCAATAGGTTTCTCTATTAAAAATCTAAACCTTACAACATTTTTAGATCTTAAAGAACTATTTGATTCTTAGGATTTTAAAGGTAACATTATGATAGATTCTATTTTCAAGTTTTTAATGTGTACTCAGGAATATATTTACTTTGTTTGCTTAGATTTTAGAGTTTTTCTTTTCCTTTTTTTATTTTAATTTATGTGTTAGGTACAGGTTCTCACTAGAGAGCTCCTATTTCTAGTGGTCCTCCTGTTTTCAGTCTCCCCAATGCTGGGATTAGAAGCTTGTGCACCACACTTGTTCTCAGTGACCAGCTCACTGCACCCAGGTATGTAAGTCTGAGATTTCAGTTAGTGGTGGTTAGGGTGTTTGTCTCTTTGTTTGTTTGTTTGTTTGTTTGTTTGTTTGTTTGTTTTGTGGCACAGGAGAGTGAACTCAGCACCCTGCACTTGCCAAGCAAGCACGAATTCTATGGAGCTATCTCTCCACCCCTGACTGTCAGGTTTGAAGGCAAGAATCTCATGGTGGAAGGATGTGGTGGAGTAAAGCTTAATTTGTGGTAGCAGAGATCAGAGCTTTGGGGAACAGTGCTGGAGTGAAAAGGCCCGTATGTACTGGCTAACGTTGTTTCTCCATGATTGACCCAGCTCCTCTCACAAAAGTGACATTGTAATCTATGAGATTTTTCTTAATCCAGTGAAGGTGATAGATCAGAATTAATGGTCACAAGTTCTAACCTAATGCATATTTTACACTAGATATTTTGTAAGGAACAGAAATAGGCTCAAAGTTGTGGAGGTAGGAATTCTAAGACCAACAAAAAGGGCCTTTGGTCAGCGTCAGCTTCTATGAAAATATGTCATTCAGCTGTGGGTGTGCAGTTAGGATTTGCTTCCTTGTTTTATTAAAATTTCAGTAAAATTTCATTGATATTTTATGCAAATGTTTTATTATGTATATTTCTCTAGATAATTGCATAAAGTAAATGAAAAAGTACAGAATTATTTAAAATTGTTTTGATAAGAATGGCTCCTTCATATTTAAATTCCTCAAATGGCCTCTTAAAATTCAGAGAAATCCCTTTTAACAGTGTTCACACTGAAAGATGGAAAAAAAAAAAAAAATTCAGTTGGGTCTGTGCCTAACCCAGCATTTGGAGATTCTCAAATTTGAGGCCAATACAGCCAGTTTAGTGAGGTAAATATTACTTATTTTATTTTTTTATTTTTTTTTATTTTTATTTATTTATTTATTTATTTATTTTGTCTTTTTGAGACAGGGTCTTGCTATGCAGTTCAGGCTGGCCTTGAGCTCACTTTTGTAGCCCAGGCTGGTCTCGAACTCGCTCCTATCCTCCTGCCTCAGCCTCCCAAGTGCTGGGATTACAGGCGTGCGCCACCATGCCCGGCTAAGACTACTAATTTTAAAATGTACCTGGAACAATAGAATGACTTGTCTATCCTGATCCAGTAGTTTTAAAGTTCCATTAGTTTTTTTCTTTTTCCCTCTGAACACAGATTTGCCACCTTTACATATTCATCTCTGTTAGAAGTCACTTTAATAAATGTTCGACTGATGATTGTTGTTAAAACTTCCAAACTCTGTGTCCTCAGAAGCTTAAAGGCTCCAAGTTTTATACTGACTAAAATTGTTTCCTTTATTTTGCATTTCCTAGGATTTTAATTGTAAGAGAAATCCCTCTGTCACCGGTTTTTTTGTTTGTTTTGTTTTGTTTTGTTTTATGGAACAGGGATTAAACTCAGGCCCTTGTCCTTGCCAGGCAAGTACATACTCTACTGAGCTATTTCCTCAGCCTATCACCTCTATTTCTGTAGCAGTGAGGCTTCAAACTATCTGCCTCTGAGGTTCCATTTTCATCCCATTCTTTAACATAGATATTGCTGATGTTTTTAAAAGTTGAACTTCTCCCTAAATGATTTTCTTCCCTGACACATGGACAGATATAGCTGTCCTATTTGCTTTATTTTGTTTTTTCATGTACCCTTCCAAGTGGAGGCCAGTTGAACTTAGGAAAACATATATTAATATTCTTCATTCAAAATATTTTCAAACCCGGATCTTGTACTCTGAACAGCTACTTTGAAGACAATATTGTATTAATTATCGCGGCTGTATTACTAATGCGTTTTGAAACTGTTTCATTGTTATTTCTTTCTTATTAAAATTTTTAAAAGTAAAATAATATATCTTAAAATAAAAATATTCTTCATTAAGAGTATTGAAATATTTTTTTTTACATTTCATCTCAGCCCTCAGTAGAGACTATTACCTAATGAAGCAAACTAACCGGCTATTGTGTTACCACTGCATCCTCACTCTCTTGGATGTTCTTCAATAGCGTTAAAATGGAGAATTTCAAATTAATTGATACCATCTCAAAGTCCTCTAGCCCTATTCAATCCCTAGATTAATTACCTGGATTTTTAGCAACTTCCCGCTCATATTTTAAAGGTTTGGTCACACTAAACAGTCTGTTTCAGATTGCTGGCATCCATGAGTGGATCCCCAGGCTGCATAGATGAGCTTAATACAAATTTCAGAGTTGTTACTATCTCCTCCTTAGGTCCAATAATTTGTTACAATAATTCACAGAGCTCAAGAAAATGTTACTCTTTGTATTGCAATTTATTATAAAGGATACAAAGAACAGGCAGATGTAAGAAGGGTTACACAGAGAGAGGTAGGTCTTGCTTTTCCCATGGGAACATACTAGAAATCATGTCTATTTTTAGAAGCTGTTTCAGAGAATATAACAACAGATGGCTTCTTTTATTCTATTATAGTTCTTTAAACCTTCTAGTTTATCTCTGAAGTATGATAGCTTATAAATTAATTCACACAATGTAAAAATTTTAATGACAAGTATTGTCCTTTTTATGCATGGATGATCAGATGTATTATAGGATCATTTTCCAGCATTGCCCTCCTGACATCCTGTTGTACTGCTCAGGTTTTTATCTAGAGGCCCAAAAGTTCCTTATGGTGGTTGCTTTTTGTTGGCTATTTGCCCAGGTACATTGTGCAAAGAAAGCATGATATATTCCATTTTTAACATGGTTCTAGGTTCCATTTGCACCTCTTATTTTGTCAAGTTTTCAATCAATTAATTAGAAAACTGAAATGATTTTCATGATTCTCAGGTTCTCACACTAGTAAGATAATATGGTGGTTGCACACATGGATCTGATTTATTTCACTAAAATATACAACGTATATTTTGACAAGGAAAGACATTTTTCACTATGAAGGAAAATTGGGATGATTAAAAAGACAAATGAAAAAAGGGAAAATATATATGTATATATAATAGTTTGGATAATTATATGGATGATTTCTACTGGACTTTGAAAGAATTTAATGCTTAATTCATTTTTTTTTTACTTTTATTTTCTTTCTCCTTTTCAATTTCTTATAAATACTTTGTTATTGTTTATTCTTGTTTTTAAAATGAATCTTGCATATTTATATCTGGTAATCTGAACAACTAATTTAAAGACAGCATCATATAATAGGTCACCATTGTTGAATTCCTGATATTTTCTTTAGAGAAATCTTGTATCTTTTTTTCTTTTTTTTCTTTTCTTTTGTGGGACCAGGATTCAAACTCACAACCTTGCACTTGCCAGGCAGGCTCTTATGTCACAGACCTAACTCCCCAGCCCTTCCTGTATCATTTCTAATACTGTTTTTTTCTACCACTATTTTTTATTCTTTATGAAGAAAAAAAGAAGCTAGGTATGGTGATGTACACTTGTATTCCCAGCACGTGGGAGGCTGAGGCAAGAGAGTAACTTTGAGTTTGAGACCAGTCTGAGCTGCAGAACTAAGTTTAAGGCCAGCCTGTACTTCATAGTAAGACCCTGTTTCAAAAAGAAAATAATAATAATAGTAATAATATATTTTAAAATAAAAGGAAAGAAAAATGAAATGTATAAAATTTCAATGGCTTATTCATAAAATGATTTTTAATACTAAGATATATGCATAAAGTATACAAAAATAGCATCTGCATTGAATTGTAGGTATTAATTGATAATATCTTATTATCAGCTATTATATGCTTGCAATTGAAATTATATCTTGGCCAGGCCAGCCAGATGGCTCAGTGGAATAAAACAGCTGCTTAAGGCAGACATAGGGACCAAAGTTTGGTCCCTGAGCTTCTGTGCTGGCCAGGAAATTAAGACTGGACATGGTGGTGCATGCCTGTAATCTCTGTGTGTGGGGGGCTGAAAACAGGAGGATCACTAAAAGTCTGATCTGTGTAGTGAGACCCTGAACACCCTGTACTAAATATATACACATATATACATACATACATACAATAAAATAAAATTATACCTTGGTCATTTCAATATTGCAGTGTTACCATGGAGTTCGTTATATAGATTTTCAATGAACCAAGGAGGAAATAAATACATGGGTTATAAAATTTTAAAGATCCTAATGTGATATAGAATTTACCTTTAGTAAGGAGATTAACTAAAAGTTTACTTACTCAGAAAATATGTTTTCTATTTTTATTGTAGACAGATGACGGTTAGGTAACGTGAAGAGAAACAAAATTTTTATATAAACTTGATTAGCATAGATAATGCTTTTGACTTAGAGAAAGTATAATTTTGCAAATTATATTTGATATCTGTTTTAAACTTGACTTGATATAATTTTAAACAATGTAATGTTAAGGTTAAATGTGTTTTTCATTATGTAATTTAATTTATTTATTTATGTAGTGGTATCAGGGATTAAACTCTGGACGTTGTACTTGCCAGGCAAGCACTTATTCCATTGAGCTATCTCCCCAAACACTCATTATGTAATCTTTAATACTAAAGACAGAGTTCATAAACTGCTTATCCCAAAACACACACATTGAATGTAGTCTTATACACATTGAAGGAATATTGGACCAAGTTGACCATTGAAATTGCTAGCATAACACAAATCACTTGGAACTGCAAAGCATACTAATCTGAGTTTTGGAATGCATTTTAGCTTGACTTCTCAGAATGATAATAATCAATCTTTTTCTCTTTTCTCCATATTGACTTCCAAATTTTTGCATATTATCAAAATAATTTTTTATGTGACATAAAATTTATCTTCAGTTTTCAGTTTAAAGTAATCCTAGTAGATAAGTAGTATTCCCTTAGGTTAACTACTAAGGATTTCGCTGGTAAAATTCAAATTGTTGCTGTTGTGGACATAAAACACAAATTACTCCTTGCTTCTAAAATGTTATTAATGTGCTCCTCTCAAGGTACTTGTTTATTTCTCTTCATTATACATGATGTATTTCATTCATTAGATTGTGATAATCATCATTGAAGACTCATAAAGCTCTTATTTATGCAAGTTTGGCTGGTGTTGATGAAATATATGCAGATTTACAAGATGAGTATTCTAAGTTACACATATAGGATAATGAAGCTATTTGAGTTATCTTTAAGAGACAAATAGACATCATTTATTTTATTTATGGTAATAACATAACTGAAAGAGCCTTATAAAATAATTATTATGCACTGGGTGTACTAAAGAGCTAGTGATAAAGAAAATCTTATGCCAATTTTGTTTTTTATCTCCAGATAAAGTCTACTGCTAAAATAGATAGTTGGAATTTCCAAAACACAAAATCTAAGTTAACTTCAATTACTGTCAGTGTTGTGCTTTTTATGTAATATGGATTTCTGAAAGAGAGCCTATTCTATTGACAGCCCAAAACAAAACAAAAACAAAAAACACAGAAAGTTATAATACACAGATATTTAAATAGACAATATTTTGAACAACCTTTGATTTCAACAGTTGGATGCTTACTCTTGCTCTTAAATGTGTCCTTTTCTATATTATGTTTAATAGTCATAAATATTTGGTCCATAATATTTTCTATGAAATCAAGTCAAATACACTGTCTTTTATTATAATACTCAAGTGTTAAGTTCTCCCTGGATTCAAATGTAGGGTGAATCTCAGTACCTTGCATCTATCTGTAACCCTATGATACCAATCTTTTTTCTGTGACTTAGATCTAAAACATCTTGGAAATGTTTCATGTATTAGAAACAACTTTTTGGAAAGTGACTGAATCATGACTGATGAGTACAGTAGTACTTAATCTTATTTAGGCCATTGATAAGTTGCTGCCAAATGTGACAGGTCTCATCAGAGGTGGATCACTGGGGCTGCAGCATGGAAGAGTGTATCCTTTTCCATGCATCTTCTCTCTTGATTTCCTGGCTGTTGGGTATGAGCAGCTGTCTTACACCAGGCCATTTCATCACATTGATACTGCTTTCCAAAAAGCCAGTCCTACATAGAATCCCCCAAACCATGAACAATGCTTATTCTCTCTTCTTTAGAGCTGTAGGGTATTGATAGATAAGTGCTTAATGTAACATTCTCCCACTTCCAGACCAGCTTAAAAAAAAATTAAAATTTCTTTACTCTTTAATTTCCCTGCTGTTTACTTGGCAATTGTCTCTACCTTATTCTATATGCAAAACACTCTTTCATTTCCAAGGCTCAGGAAATGAGCTGGGCTCACATATAAAATGCAAAATACTTTCCTTAACTTAAAGTGTAGCTATATCTGTAAAGTTCCTTTAGTGATACATAGATTAGTGCTTAGCAGAATATCTAAGGGGCAGAAATCCTTGATGTAACAGGTTTAGAATTTGTTTACTTATACTTAAGCATTTTTTAAATCTTTTATAATATTTTCCAGCTTTATTTAAATATAATTGACAAAACTAAAATGTATATATATTCATGGTGTCCAATTTTACACTCTACACTTGTGCATTGTGAAATGATTACCATATACCAAAACAATGAACATACTTATAGCATGGAGGTGTTTTAACATTCAGTCTGATAATCTGATTTTTAAAATTTTATTGGAAGATATCTTTGGCAGATAGTAATAAAAATGTATTTTATGAAAAATGAAACAAGTTTTTATAAGAAAATATTTGGAAAATAATTGTAATTTATATACGTGTATCATGATCCTTAAAAATGGTCAAAAAGTTAATCAGAGTAAAAGTCATAGAAAAAAATATAAGGCTATCATTTACAAAAACATAAATAAAAGGACAGAACTTTCTTTTCAATAAAGAGGAATTAATACTATGAATTTAACTAATTAGCATATGTATTAAAATGTTTTGAAACAATAGAATAGATAACCGAGAACTGTGCACATTTCTTCCTATTGCCTACTTAGCTTTTATTTCTCTCACTAATGCTGTCTCTCAATATATACTCAATATTGATATTTTCATATAAAATAAGCCATGTGATGTTTAAGCTTATATATGACTTCATTCATTTAACATCATATTTTTAAGATGCATGTATTTGCCTACAAATATCTTAAGTTTAACTTTACAGCAAAGTAGTACTCCATTGGGTTATAAGTATCTCATTTTCTTTATTCATTGATCTGTTGAAGGACTATACACTGTTTTCAAAATATAGTTGTTATAAACTGTACATTTATGTTATGGTTTGTGTATAGTTTTTTCCCTAAAGCTTCATGCAATCTTGGGGCAGCTTCTGGAATTTGTGATTGATTACTGTGGGTGTGGGTGCAGCACCTACACAGGGGCAGGGAATTTTCACTACAACGTAAGGAGGGAAAATAAGTTAGCCGCTTGAGGTGCTGCTGCTCCTCCTTTCACTCTTCTCTTTACCACTACTATGCTCTCTGCCCTGTGCCACTCAGCCTTGGAGCCAGCTGAGTATGGACTGAAACCTCCAGTAACTGTGAGTTAAATAAACCTTTCCTTCCTTTGTTTTGGGTGTTGGATATTTGTCCCAGCAAGGAGAGAAGAATAACTGAGACAACATACAAATATAAATATACGATATGATATTTACAAAGATCTTTGTAATACGATCTTTGGTGCTTTATAAATACGCCTACAAAGGTGATATTTGAGTGTTATAGCTTGTGTATATCACCCCAAAATCTCATGGGGCTTTTACAAAAGTGGTTGGATGTAGAACATATGATGCTGGAATTAATTCATGATACAATGATACAAATAAAGTAGCTGAGATTAAGGCCATAAGTACTCCTGCCTGAAGGGAAGATACCCAGGTAAGATAAAAGGGACAGAAAGAGTTGTGATTATCCCTTAGGTTAATGTCTACCTTCTTCATACTTTGAGCTGTTTTTCTGTCGTGCCTGTCTATCCTGTCAGCCTCCCTTGGAGCCAGTACACTATGGTTAAAAATTTTAAGAACTATGAGTTTAAATAAATCTTTCCTCCCTTAATTTGATGGTAATGTGTGTTTTGTCTCAGCAATGAGAAAAATATTATGACACTGTGTCAAGTGGAAATTCTAGTCATAGTGTTTTTTTTAAGAATTTTTATTTTATTTTATTTTCTTGTTTCAGAACCTTTATTTGTTTATTCACTCATTTTTATGGCCGGCTCAGCCCGCCCCGACGGCAGGGATGGCGCAGCATGTGGTGCCGGGGATCGAACCGCGGTCCCTGAAGCCGCCCAAGCTTTCCCAAGCAGGCGCTTTAGACCACTGAGCCATACCGCCAGGCCATAGTCATAGTGTTTTGAGGAATTGTCACACTGATTTCCAAAGCAGTTACAATGGTTCTGGCTTGCATTCCCATCAACAATGTGTAACAGTACTCTTTCCTTTATATCCTTGCCAGTATTTGTTATTTGTTATTAATTGATATTTTTATGATAGTCTTTTTTTTTTTTTTTTGGTGGGACCAGGGGTGAACTCAGGACCTTGCGCTTGCCTGGCAAGCACTTATTCTACTGAGCCATGTCCCGAGCCCACGATAGTCATTTTCCAAGGAAAGGAAACTAATATAACATTGTTTTAATTCACACTCCTTTAATGGCCAGTAATGCTGAATATTCTATGATGTATTTGCCATTTGTATGTCTTCGCACAAGTCCTTATTCACTTTAGTTGCCTAGTTTTGAATTGGGTGCTTTTTTGTGGAAAACTTATTTTCAATATGTGTGTGTGTATGTGTGTGTGTGTGTGTGTGTGTGTGTGTGTGTGTGTGATCTATTTGAAGAATAACTGGCGAATTTTTCTCATTATAGATTGACTTTTCCTTGTGTCAGTATTTTCTTTGTTATGCAGAAAGTTTTAAATTTGATTATTGGTATTACTTTCTGTGCCAATGGAGTTCTGTTCAAATAGTCGTTGCTGGAGCCGGGGAGAAGGCTCAAGGGCTCAATGCATGCCTGGCAAATGCAAGGTCCTGAGCTTGATAACCAATTCTACAAAAAAAAAAAAAAAAAAAAAAAAAAAAAAAAAAAAAAAAAAAAAAAAAAAAAAAAAAAAAAAAAAAAAAAAAAAAAAGAAAGAAAGAAAAAGTGAGCTCAAGGCCAGCCTGAACTACATATTAGTCTGTCTCAAAAAGATAAGAAAAACACTAAAACGAAATAAAGCAAAAAATGTCAAATAATCTTTCCCTATGCCTATGTTTTCAAGACTTTTGCCAATTTCCTTCCCAGCGATTGTTTCTTTTTTACTATTTATTTGTTTAATCCATTTTGCTTTTAGGTTAGTACCTGGTAAGATACGTAGGCCCAAATTCAAACTTTTTCCTGTGGACAAGTAATTTTCCAGTACAATATATTAAGCAAGGAATCTTTCCTCCAGTATGTGTCTTTAGCATATTTATTAAAGACGGTGTTGCTGAATGTCTCTAGTCTTGTTTTTTATTCTTCCCTTGTGTAATATTGGTTCACAAGTCAGTGTTATGCAAGAACCATTTTTTTAATCACAGTAGCTTTATAGCATAACTTTAATTCTGTGGTTGTGAGGACTCCTGATTTGTTTCTGTTTCTCAGGGCAATTTGCACTAACCTGGATGTCTTCTGTTCTCATAAAAATGTTACAATTTCTCTCTCCAGACGTGTGAGAAATCTTGTTGACATTTAGGTTCTGACTGTAGAAATGAACACTTCAATTCTGGAAGTATAACCATTTTCACAATATTGCCTCTGCCTATCCAAGAACCAAGGGGCTATTTCCATTATTGGATATCCTGCTCCATTTGCTTATTTAAAATTATATAACCCATGACAGAGATATTTTTCTTTCTTCAATTAATTCCTAAGTAATTAAATTTGGTTGATGCTTCATAAATGATATTGTTTTGTTGATTTCTTTATTGATGAGTTCCCTATTAATAAACAAGAACAGCATAGACTTTCATGAGTTTATTTATTGTGCTACATAACTGAATTTGATTATTAATTTCAGGAGCCTTTTGATGGACATTTTTATGTCTTGTAAGTACAGGATCATGTCATTTGCATATAATGAGTCTTTGACTCTGTCCTTTCCTATACAAAACTCATTTTTACTTCTCTTATCTGATTACTTTGTGTAGTGTTTTGAGTAGCATGTTGAACTGAGGTGGTGATAGTTAACATACTTTTATTCTTCCTGATTTAATAGGCAAAGCATTAAGCTTTTCTCCGATTAATATTATGTGGCCAATAGGCTGGTCATATATGGATTTTATCTGGTTCATGCAATGTTCTTTTATACTTATTTTCTTTAGAGTTTATACCATGAATATTGTTGGATTTTGCCAAAGGCATTGTCTGGATCTTTGAAAATGATTTGTAAGTTTTGAGATGCATGTGATGAATTACATGCATTTATGTGTGTATGTTGAATGATCTCATCCGTGCATCCCTGCTAGGAAGCCCACTGTGCCATGGTGTAAGAACTTTTTGATAATATGTTGAATTCTATTTGCAGGTATCTTCTTAAAGATTATTGTATCTTCATTCATTAGAGAGATAGTGATGTTCTATCTTGGATCTTACCTAGGTTTGAGGCCAAGGAAAATCTGGCTTCCAAGAATAATTTTAGAAGTACTTTTTCAGCCTCTATTTTCTTAAAATATTTGAGAAGAACTTCCAAAATTCATCATTTTAGAGTGCTAAATCTGGGGATTTTCTTAGTTGATTTTTTAAATTAGTGTTTCCATTTACTTGCATCTTAACGTACCATTCATGATCTTCAAACCTTCTTGTGCCAAATTTGGTAACTCAAAAATGTAGAAATCTCTCTTTTTCTTCTGAGTTCTTCTTGTCATTGTTTTTTAGACTTTATTTTGTTTGTTTTTATTCTGAACACTGTAATTCCCCTCCTTGTACACAATCATGATTTGCGTTTTTCTCAGTTTTCTAGGATCATGAGATTGGTCAGTAGATTACTTGTTTGGTGTCACTTTATTTCTCTGATTTGATCATTCACAGCTATGAGATTCATTTGTAAGCAGCTTCCATTATGTCTCATCATTCTGCAATGTTGTACTGGCTTTATTATTGTACTTTTAGGGAAAGTCTTTTTTTAATTTACTAATTAAATTGCTAATTACAATTACTTACTAATCAATTAATAATGACTGTTGTTCAGCTTCCATACGTTGGAATAGTTTTTGTGGTTTCTCTTGCTATAAATTTGATTAACATTGTACCATAATCAGATAATACATTTGGTAAAAAGAACTATTTCACATTTGCTAAAGCATGCTTTAGTAACTAATACATGGTCTGTTGGAGAAAGTGCCACACACTACCCAAATAATGTGTATTTTGTTTTTGTTTGGTGGAACAATCTGTATATATCTAGTAAGTCTATTTGCTGAAAGTTATCATTCAAATATCTATTTCTTTTTTAGTTGAACAGTCTATTTGTGATAATGATATATTGAGTGATACATTGATTTCCCCCATTATAATTGTCTGGATGGTTATCTGATCTTTCATAAATCCTAGTGTGGTTTTACTTATTTATTCATTTTTAAGTTTGTTTGTTTCTTTTCTTTTCTGTTTTCTTTTTCTTTGTGTGCAGAGTCTTGTCTCAGACTTGTAGTGACCCTCCTGCCTCCTGACTTTCTAGTGCTGGAATTACAAGTGTGTACCACCACACTGGGACCCCATCATCAGCTCAGCGCACCCAAGGGCGGGGCTGGCTTAGCATGTGGTTCCAGAAACCAAACCCTGTCCCCTATGCTTACTTAAGCAAGTGCTCAATCTGCTGAGCTATACCACCAGCCCTCCTATTGTGTTTCTATGATGCTGAGTGCACCCTGGTTTATTGCATATGTGTTTCTAGTTGTTAGGCCTTCCTCTTAAATTGTTCAGTCACAGGTAGGACTGGGCATCTCTCCTCCTCTTCAGGGCATCCAAGGCTGTTTTGTCAGCAGTGGTGGCAAATCCAGGTCTTTGTATGTCACCCATATTGTGCCAGAGGAGGCCAGTGATGGGAGCAAAGACAGGGCTACATGTGGTGCATGAAGTAGCCAGTATTTTTCTGTAATTACAATAGCTCTTTATAATTATTGATAAATGTTAATTATCAGTATAGATATTTATGCCCTATCTATGTATTCTTTCTTTGCATTATCATACTAGAATCCTTTTTGTTGTTGTTGTACAAGAATGCTTTATTGTAGCATTATCTCAATAATGCAAGCTTTTATTTTATTCGCCATGTGTAAGAATAGGAAGCCAACTAAAGATGGATAACTACTGATAAAAAAGGACTTGTATGACATTTTAGATTAGAAGTAGAAACAGTTGCAAAAGATAAAGAAAATAATATAACTTAAGTGCCAGCAAGATAGCTCAGCAGATTAAGCACCTGCTCAGACAACACACAGGAACTAGGGTATGATCTCCTGCATCACATAGCACATTGGCCTGACCTCTGGGCACACAGCTAATCACTAAGCCTGGGTGTGATGGTGCACACCTGTAGTCCCAGCTCTGGGGAGGCTGAAAACAGGAGGATCACTGCAAGTGCAAGCTGTGTCAAGACTCTGTAACAACTACATATAATACTTATAATATTACTTAATAAGTTTATTTAAAATCAAGTGAGAGCCGGGCGTGGTGGCACATGCCTGTAATCCCAGCACTCAGGAGGCTGAGACAGGAGGATCGGTGCAAGTTCAAGGCCATCCCGGGCTACAAAAGTGAGGTCAAGGCGAGCCTTACCTGCCTCATGAGACCCTGTCTCAAAAAGACAAAAATAAATAAATAAATAAATAAAATCAAGTGAGATGCTTGTAGTATTTTGGCAAGTACCAAATATTCAAGTTATTTTATTCATACAAGGTGTGTGAATGCTGAAAATTAATATAAAAATGACGAAGTTCACCCAGATTATCTAAAACATTACAACATTAATAAATACCACTATATTGAGCATTTTACCTAACAGAAATGGGAATTCAGAACTGTGCTTTCTATGTGATAAAATAAGCGTACCAGTATGTCTTTACAAATGAAAAATTCAGTACTCATACACTTTACACCAGGGAATCATACAGGGCTTTAAAACCAAGCACTAGGATTCTAACACACATGCATTTAAGAACTAGAAGGTTTTCAATACTGTTTTAAAATTGTCAATAGCGCTTATATGTTAAAAATGTTAATGATGCTGCATGCACATTATTTTGTCAACCGTTAGGATTCCTATAAGAAACAAAAGACACCATTTATTTGTGCTATAAAGTTACTCATAACTGACATTATTTTAGTGGGTATTGTGTTTTAAATGTACACTTTCGGAGCCCGGCGGGATGGCTCAGTGGTCTAAAGCACCTGTTTGGGAAAGCTTGGGCAGCTTCAGGGACCGAGGTTCAATCCCCGGCACCACATGCTGCGCCAGCCCTGCCGTCGGGGCAGGCTGAGCCGGCCATAAAAATGAGTGAATAAACCAATAAATAAATAAATAAATAAATAAATAAATAAACACTTTCCAGGGACCCGGGAAATAGTTCAGTAGAATGAGCACTTGCCTGGCAAGTGCAAATTCCTGAGTTCAATCCCTGGTACTGAAAAAAAAAAAAAAAAAGACTAAATATACACTTTCTATGGATCTAGTACAAGGTCTATGGAGTCTCACTACGCAGATTAGACTTTTCATGATCCTTCTATTTTCAGCCTTCCAAGTGCTGGGATTGCAGGCACACACCACCTTGCCCAGTCTCAGCTGCCTTCTCAGCGTGTCCTGGGAGAGAAGTTGACCCAGTACATCAGGACTCAGCCCTGTGTTCCTGACCCTACCTAAGAAGGCACTTTAATCCACTGAGCTATCTAGCTGGCCCCCTTAAATATATGTTTTCCTGAACATATTCTACTTTTACAAAATAATATCTCTTTTCAGAATAACGTAGGGGCTTTACAACACTATGTTTTGATTCCCTGATTTTTCAACTTTCTACTGCATTTTTTAAAATCAAGATATCTTGTAGATCATGTAAAGCAGCATTAACTTTCAATTCAGTAGTTGAATAAACAGTTTGAAAATAATAAAAATGTTTTACATTTTCTCATTGCACCCTCTCCTTCATTCTCCTTTCTACAATACCAAAAATCATAGAAATGCTTTCATTGCTAACTTCCTTCAACAGTTATGACCATTTAAATTCTCCTTTTGAAAACTACACATTTGGGATGGCCAAATAGCTCAGAGGATTAAAGTGCCTGTAAGCAGGTGCTGGGGTCAGGGTTTAGATCCCCAGGCCTGCATGCTGGCTCTGCCTACCCCTTCCCTTCCACTCCAAAAGGGCACCCTGACACATCAATTGAGACTGGGTATGGTGGTGCATGTCTGGAATCCCAGCTGTTGGGAGGCTCTAAACAGGGGGATCACTATGAGTCCGATCAAGTAGTGAGATCCTGAACACCCTATAAACCCTTCCTTAAATACAAATAAAAAGAGAATGAAAGAATACTATACATTAATTTATATATTAAGGAACCAATATTGCCTTATTTTCGAAATATTTATTTATTTCAATTTGTTTTTTATCTTTCAGAATTTTAAAAATGTAATTTCCTACTTTCTGATTTCATAGTTAAGCAAGGATGATATACAAGAAAATAACTTAAAAGACAGGAAGTCTAAGTTTGTTATTTCCCTTTTACTATGGTTTAAAACTTTTAAACTTTAAAGTATCCTTCTTTGCCTGGCAAGTGCGAGATCCTGAGTTTGATCTCCAGTTCCACCAATAAATAAATACATACATACATACATACATACATACATACATACATACATACATAAAATATCCTTCCTCCATGGATTATCTATGTATTCTAGAATTTTCTCTTATCTACATTTATGGAGGGTTTTTTTTTTTTTTTTCATTTTTCCTCCTTTAAATTTTATTGGGCATCTTAGGCCTGGTGTATTTCCATTCTTATAAAATGTTGGAAATTTTCAGACCTTCTTATCTGAAGTATTTTTATTAACCTTCCCCAACCCCCTCATTTGGGCCTTCAGGTAAATATGAATTATAGCACTTAATGTTATCTCACAGATCAAAACATGTACTACTTCACATTTTTTTTTGTTATTTTCAAGCTTAACATTCTTTCATTATGCAGTGTTTAATTTGTAATAAATTCTGCCAAGTAGTGCTTTTTCATATTGAACATATTTTTAATCCTTTCAAGTTCAAATTTATTGTTTAATTTCTCTCGTTTTTCTCTTTCTTGTGCTCATAGTGACCTCCATTTATCCTACATATAATTATAAGCTGTGTTTAACAGTCTGATGTGCTAGCTCATCTGCACTGTATACATGATCTACTTTTATTGGTTGCTTTCTTCATTGGTCAACTCATAGTCATAAATTTCCTCTTTTTACTTGTTATTTTATTTGGCAGATTTTATATATTAGGACTGATTTGAAACAACTGTTGAGTCCTCACCCATCTGTGGACACCATTCAAATCTCTGTTATATCTCCTGTGTACTAGCTACAGGAAACTTGACTCATTTCCAGTCTTCTGTAAGACTTAGAGATTGACCTGCCTATCCATTCTTAGATTTTCATATTTTATTCCTAGCCTCATGTAGTTTGCTCTTTATATGAGCTAATGAAGTCTTGCATTTCGGGTTATCAACTTTATATTTTACTCTGATAAAGGAAGATAATGCACATGAAACCAAGTATCTTAAACCTTGTACAGTACACTGATTGCTGACTGTAGGTAAAAGTATCTAATGAAGTCGTGTCTAGATTGCAGGAGAAAGCCATGCAGTCTCTATGAGTTGAGAATTTAAAGTTCAGGTATTCTTACACTTCTGCAAGAAGAGCATTAGACGTCTTATTGGTATTAGATGAAGCTCTGAGAGCTTCACAAAGACAAGGTGAATCCAGACCAGATTCATAGAAATGGAAAATTACCCACCACATAATCATTTTAATAATCCCTGAACAATTGTTATATAAAAAAATACACAAAGCTGCGTAGAGACCAAAGGAAAATTGAACATTAAAAGCATACCGAAACTTCTGAAATTTAAAAGTAAATTTCAAAAAATTGATTTTAAAAGTAGATTTAAAAATTGAGAAAATCAAGGAAGTTAATCAGATAGGTACAAAAAATTTAAAGTTCATTAATGATCTTATTTTTTTAGTCTTTTTGAGACAAGGTCTCGCTGTGTAGTTGAGGCTGAACTTGAGCTCACTTTTGTAGCCCAGGCTGGTCTCACACTCGCACCCATCCTCCTGCCTCAGCCTCCCGAGTGCTGGTATTACAGACGTGAGCCACCACGCCCGGCTAATGATCTATTTGACATGCTACTTTGAGATAATTTTTCTTTCTTTTATGCTTGCATAATTGATCTCTTTACATGATAACAATTAAAATTTTGGACCGGCCAGATAGCTCAGTGGACAGTACCTGCTTAGACAGGCAAAGGGACTGATGTTCGACCCCTGGCATGCTTGCCAGACCACCCTTGAGACTTGCTCAGACAGCAACTGAGACAGAGCATCGTGGTGCATGGCTATAATCCCAGCAGTTGGAAGGTTGAAAATAGGAGGATCACTAAGAGTGTGATCTCTTTAGTGAGAGGCTGTGCGCTCAGTACTAACCATATCTTTTAAAAATTAAAATTTCAGTGTAATTTTAATAGGAATGTGGAAATATGCTCTTATTTTAAGAGATTTTTTTATTTATTCATCATTATGAAGACTAATATCAATGGTGTAGAAAATATGTCTTTTTAGCTTTATTTATTTATTTATTTATTTATTTGTTTATGTTATGGCAGGCTCAGCCTGCCAGGAATCAAAGTGCAGTCCCTGTGATTCCATAGGCATTCCTAGCAGGTGCTTTATACCACTGAGCTATCTCATTGGCCCAGAAAATTAATTTCTGCTTAACAAATTCTGCAGCACATGTTACAAATAATTTTTGACCTTTTCCCCAATGTTTTCAAGTTTTATATATAAATGCCTTTTTAAATTAAGAAAAAATACTTCCATAGAGTGTACTGGCACATGTCTCTAAGCCTAACACTGAGAAGGCATGAGGATCAATGTGAATTTGTAGCCAGCTTGGGTTACTAAGTGAGTTCAGTCCTATCAGCACTATAAACTTGACTCTGGCTTGGAAAAGCGCAGAGAAAAAATTTACACTAGCTTTGGCTGCAGAGATTTCAAATATATTTTCTTCTCCTCTATATACATTTTTGAAATTTTACACATTTTAAGTGTTTTAATACACTTTGAACTCGTGTTTAGTAAGAGTGTGTTTAGGAGCTACCAACAGTAGTGACATTAAGCAATAATACTGCTGAAAAATTAAATTGTATTCCAGGAAACTCAAAATACATCGGTGTTAATTTTCCTTTATTAGACACTTCTTATGATGCAACTAGCTATTCTAGCAATAAAAAGCAGAAAGGTATTGACTAATATCCGGATTATTAGAAAAATTATAGTTCTAACTTGATTTGTTGCAGGTAACATGGACTCTTTTTGTTTCTTTTATTTTTTACAAATTTAAAATCTATCTAAACTTGTGATCACATTTTTCAAATCTTCTGTCAGAGATTTGGGTGGATCCTTCTAAAGATTTCAAATTTTTAAATTTTATTAGTTTTTTTAAAAAAATGCTCCTCCCTGTATGTCGGAAAATTTGTGAATTGGATAAGTATTAACCATAGTACAGCTAATGTTTCAGAGTCAAAATTATCAAAATTCACTTTCTCAGTACTGTGAAAACAGGAAAATATATCTATCAACTGCCTTTGTGTGTTGTTAATCTGATGCTCAAAACTGAATTGTAAATCCATACCAGATTCTTGTTAAGAGGCTCATTGTATCTGCCAAATGCATTTAGCACACAGATTCCTTCCTGTGTACCTTCAATTCCAAAAAGAAAACCAGATGCACTGGTCAAAAAGATAAACATTCTAATGCATTATTTTCTTGTCTGTGTGACAATTTGTCTTAGTCACTTTTCGCTCATTGCTGGGACAAATTCCTGACACCCAAGATGAAGGAAGGAAAGGTTTATTTAGCTCACAGTTCGTGGAGATTTCAGTCCATATTTGGCTGTCCCAAGGCTGAGTGGAACAGAGCAGAGAGCATCCAGTTCATGGTGGTGGAACAAAATGGTGGCAGAGGTAGCCAACCAAACAGGGCAGCAGAGAGCAACAGCTCTAGTCTGTCTCCGTCTCTCTTTTTATTCCTATCAGGCTCTGTGCCTTAGGATATCCACCCTAGACCACAGCTGTAGTCCCAGCTCTGCTCAGACGGATAATCCCATCAGTATTAAAACACATAATCCCAGTGACTCATGAATCAAGTCTCAATCTATAGAAGTCCCCGCCTAATAACTACATGAAGCTTTGGGGGGACAACTAGACATAAATCATAATGCAATTTATATGCTGTTTATAATAAAATCTTTGAGGGGCTAGAGATACAGCTCAGCGGCATAAGTGACATTCTCTCTCTTTCTCTCTCTGTCTCTCTGTCTCTGTCTCTGACTCTGTCTCTCTCTCTCTCTCACTCTCAGTCTCTGTCACACACACACACACACACACACATACAAACACACACACTAAATAAATAAATAAATAAATAAATAAACAATGAAATATTCTCATTGTTGAATCTATGTACCCAATTTCTGTCTATATTAATGATGTCCTTTAAGTTTAATAAATAGAAAATCTGGAGATGGGAAAATAGCTACCATGGCACAAGTACCTGCCTAGTGAGTGTAAGGTCATGAGTTCAACTCCAAGTCCATCAAAAATAAATAAATAAATAAAAGAAAATTTATTTATTTATTTATTTATCTATCTATCTATTTATTTATTTATTTATTTATTGTTACTGGGGATTGAATTTAAGAGCTTAAACTTTTCAGGAACGTGCTTAAGCCACTGAGCTATCTCCTCAGCCCCTGAAAATCGATTTTAATACATGACACAAAGCTATGTCCATGGCTGGTTAGGTATGCCCAGGTGGGGCAGCACAGTTTGTGATGTCTGGAATCAAACCCAGGTCCTTGTACTTGTCTTGGCAGGAGCTTAGAACCCCGAGCTATCTCTGTGACTCCAGCATTTCTTTCCTTTTGTTTTCTTTCTAGACAAATTCATAAAATAACAAAGTTTAATCTTATTTTGACAGACCTACTACCCACTTTCAGTGTAATGCTTCACTTGTACATATTTTTTTTGTACTTTAGTTTTTTTTAAATACATATTTTGAATTAAGTAGCATTATAAATTCTCAAAAACCAAACTTCAGAACTTTTTTTTTATAATAAAGAAATTTGATGTCCTCTGAATTAACAATATTTCCTACTAAAATGAGTTATAATGTTAGCATCTAAAAACTCTGAATTCCTTAATCTATGCATGTGTCTTTGCCTTCCTACTTTTTTTTTTTTTTTTTTTTATTCTTTTGAGACAGGGTCTCACTATGCTATTCAGGCTAGCCTTGAGCTCCCTCGTGTAGCCGAGGCTGGCTTCAAACTCATAGTGATCCTCCTGCCTCAGCCTACCAATTGCTGGGATTACAGGCATGCGCCACCATGCCCAGCCATGCCTTCCTAGTTTTTGTCTTCCTAACAGACATCAAAAAGGTCATGAGCCTTCCATTCATTAATATGTTAAAATAAATAATCAATCAGATAGGGGTTTGTAACAGACTATCTAGGTTTAGGTGTAGATATAGATGTACACATAGACATAGATATGTAGTTTAGCACCATTTTATATCGTCTGCGCCAGAAGGGCCAAGAAATCTCATGAGGTGAAGTTTCCTGGCATTTATACAGCTACAAATACTGTTTCATAAATCTATTTTTACATTAAAATAACCATCAATTTAACATTTATTTATGATTAATTACTCATTGTTAAAGTTCTGTGAATACTTTAAGGAAATGTTGTAAGAACTTGAATTATTAGCTACATATCATACCTACCTAATTACCAACAAATAATGTACACATCTAAAGAAAAAAGTGAATGAACAATAAAAAGACAAAACAAGACATTGATATAAAAATATCAATAAGTGGTTAGTTTATACTTTAGATAATTATGTAAGGTAAAACTGAATAAAAAATAAGAAAATTAGGGCTAGCCAGGGAGATAGCTCCGCTGTGGCCCAAGTGGCTGTCTGGCAAGTGCAAGGTTGTGAGTTCGAACCCTACTGCCTCATTAAAAAAAAGATTAAAATAAAATGAATGAAGAATGTCTTTGAAAGACAACTAGTAGTTGGTTCACTTATATTTTATTTTACAAGAAAATATTTACTTATTAATATTTTGCTATAAGATGATAAGTTACATTGGAAATGAGCAAAAGAAGTACAGCATCCTCATGAGTATTTTCACAATTTAGAGCTACATTTTAATTTTTATGTTAGAAAGATGTTAATATACATATTCATGTAGCACTCCACAATGATTTAGTCACTTCATAAGATGATTATAAGCCAATTCTGGCAGATTATATAATTTACTTGAAGATGACAGGTTGAAAGCCAATATCTGAATCCATCATAATCTTTGTAAGTAATAATGTATAGATCAGGGCAAGATGTTTTCAATTTTCATGCTTCCATGATATCTTGAGTTATGTTACTCTTTGTAAAACAAATGGGATATGTTCTAAAAATAAACTACATTCAACCACACAATGCACAGCCACTGATATGTGAAAACCTATAAGCATATGATATATAATACAATGATTAATGTAATATGTTTCTTTTGTAATATGATCATTACGCATCATTTCAAACTTTTATAGTAGTATAACAACTTCATTATTTCAGTTGCTGAACATGTTTATCCTCATAGAAATATTTAAGCAATGTAATAAAATTGTATCACTTTTAAAAAGTCGTTGAATTCAAGCCCGCATTCTTGATCAATAAGCATGGAAAAATATGCACTGTTCCTAGATAACTACTATATTAATATGAAATTATTGCACAGGATATTAATAAAGAATCTTAACTAGTACCTAATGTCATTAATGCATGCTGCCTATAAAGACAGGCTGCTACATTCAGGTCTTGGCTTTCTTGATAAGGAACTAGAGAGTGTGTATAGTTAATTTAATATATTTTACAAAACAGGAAAAACAACACTCAATTGAGGAGATTGTTTTGAGTTGTACAACATTTGGCTAGTTTTTAGGAACCATGTATAATCAAGTATCCTTTGCTTAATTCATATCTCATTGCTGCAATTTCTTTTTTTTATTTTTATTTATTTATTTTTTTATTGTTTCAGAGCCTTTATTTGTTTATTTACTCATTTGTATGGCTGGCTCAGCCTGCCCTGAGGGCAGGGCTGGCGCAGCATGTGGTGCCGGGGATCGAACTGCGGTCCCTGAAGCCGCCCAAACTTTCCCAAGCAGGCGCTTTAGACCACTGAGCCATCCCGCGGGGCCCATTGCTGTAATTTCTTTATTAATCAAGAAATAAATTTTAATAGTGGCCATGAGATGAATTTCATTCTCATGTGCTTAAAACTTTAGCAAACTTTTTGTAATAGCTATTCATTTCAGTTGCCCACCTTCCAGGGTCAAATTGCTGTCAGTGTGTCTCAAACAGCAGGTGATCAAAATGGGCCTCAAGAATTAAAGAAGTACTTTTAGCATGCATATCGTGTGCTCAGCCTTCTCTTTAGGAGACAGAAGATGCTCCAGTGTTCCGGCAACATGGGGGGTACAACACTACTGCATTTAAGTTTTTACAAAGTGACATTAACTCCTCTTTATTTTTTAAATTTTCCAAATCTCAGTATCTATTGGCTATTTATATAAGGAGGCTTTCTGATATTTACATGAATTAACAATAGCATTTCTTCCATGTCTTCTCACACATCAACTGGACTATCAGGTTTTGTGTTACAAGTAAATTATCAGTTTATTTCTTTTCAATTTTACTACGAATCCACAAGCAAATAATTCATCAATGCCTAATACATCTAAAAGTGCTTTGAATGTTTTAGTGTACCATAAATAAATAAATAATGATTAAACCTCAAAATAAGCTGAGTTACGAAGAGTGAATTGGGAAACTGATTTCTAGAATGGAAAAGTGACAAGTAGTACACTCCCAATCATATAACTGAGAAAAAGACTTAAATCACAATTAAAACTCAAACTTTAGAAATTGTCTCAGGCCTTTTAGTAAGTGGTGAAAAAAATGATTAAAAAGACTAAGTCTAACAAGAAAGTCTGTACCATTGACATTATCTCTATTCTACCTCGGCTCAGCATGACAGAGGGCTGCTGCTCTTTCTGCTGTGAGACAGAGGTGAAGAGGGTGGCCAAGGCCAGGAGCATACTTACGCTTCAGGTTTCATGTGACAGAAACTATATGAAAAGTGTGTGGACAGAGAAACCTGAGTTCTCTTTCCTTTGCTCGGTCATTCTTTCTTTGGCTTCAATTATTGGGCAGAAGCCTAATAAATCTGTGAGTCATGGATTCTAAAGCCCTTTGTTCAAGAATCAGGTTTCATGCTTGGAAGTTCAAAACAAGCAGACTAAAGATACCAACCTCCTCAAAGTAGAGAATATGAACCATAGTGAAAATAGAACGCTCTAACTGAGATATGCTCTCTCAAAAACAAGCAAACAACACAAATAAAACAGGTCTTAGACAATGTCATGTTTGCTTAGTCATGTAAGTGAAGAGATTAAATCTCACAGAAATTTCATGACTGTGCTATATGTGTCAATTTACTTTCATCAGAGAAAAATTTCATGCACTGACAATGACAGTGGTGATCCTGCTGTTTCATAATCCGCAGGACACTTGGTTTACCTCACTTTTCTTGCAACAATTGAATGCTATGCACTGTATCATTTATAAAATAAGTTTTTTACCTAGCTTGCAGTTTTGAGGCTGAAAAACACTAGGTGAAGGGTTGCATGTGACAAGGTCTTCCTTATTGATGTAGATACACTGTAGTATTGAAGTGGCTGGTGGTATCTCACTCAGGGCAGAGGATATGTAAAAGCATTGAAGTCAATCAGGCTTTTACAGCAGATTCACACACAGTAACTTATTAGCGCATTGTCCATTAGTTAATTGATCTATTCATGAGGGCAGAGAATGTATGTATGACCCAATGAAGTTTTGAAGATCCTTTATGGATCTATCGCTTAGTTTTGCAATGTGACTTAAATTCAACTTGTCTTTGGGTGGGGAAATCCAAGCCTTAACACTAACAAAAGTGAATTCAGCAGCTCTCAGTGTGAGGATGAGAGGGAACAATTGGGAGGAGGAAAAGGATCTGAAGTCAAGCTAGCAGGAAGAACACTGAGCTTTGTCAGAAAAATAAACTGGTTTCCAGCCTTACAATCAGAAACCAGCATTAATTTCAGTAGAACTAAAGATGTAGGTTCCTGAGATTAACTATAACCTGTCATAACCCTATGGCTGGCTTGCTGGGCTTGACCAACATGTTGGGTGCATGTATATTTATAATTATTATTTCTTCGTCTTACAGGTTTCCCCAACAAGTATATAGCGACCTTTATCTCTTTTAGTCATGTTTGGTTTGATGTTGAACTTGTCAGCATTGAGAAGAGATATCCCTGCTGTTTCTTCAGTTCCTGTCACTTGAAATATTATTTTCCATCATTTGAGGTTCATCCTATTAATTTCTTTTTGAGTTCAATGTGATTATTCTATGCAGAATACTGTTGCGTTCCGTTTCTTGAACAACTCTGCCAATCTGCTTCTTTTGATTGTTGAATTACAGACATTTACATTGATGGTTATAGCTAATATTGATTGGTTTATGTTTGTCATGTTGCTTCCCTACAGCGGAATTCCTACTTTTCCCCTTTGCTGAATTGCTTGCACTACATGTTTGTTCTAATCAGTTTTTCTAGCAATTGTGATTGTATTTATAGCTTTCTAAAATATCTGTCAATAATCTTTTTAGGGCTGGTTTAGTTGTCATGTGTAGAGATAATCTTAAGTAGAGAACAATAAAGCCCAGGGATAGCTATAGGGGGTTACTTGGGGATTCCTGAAACCTGGATTCAAGGAAGCAGATAACCTGGTTATTCTAATGGCTCCTTGATTGTCCTCTTTTCCCTTGCCTGGGAAGTTACTGGTTGTCTCCTCCCCTGCTTGGAATGTTTTCAATTAGCATTTGTATTAACCTGATGTTAGGTAAATGGTGATAGAAGTAGTGGTCTCTAGTCTGCATTCCCCAAAGCAGTTATGCAAATTCTATAGGCTGTCCTTTGGTATTAAATAAAGGTAAGATTCTTCTGGGGGGTCGAGGCTCACTTCCAGAGAGAAAAATATTGGTGAGTCCTCTGAGCTAAATTCATCGGGTTTCTCGTCGTTCCTTTCGGCATCGACACTAGAACATTACAACAGTCATGCTTTTCTTCAGTTGTTCTTTGTTATGGATGTATCTTTTCTCTCCATTAAATTTGATAGATGGTTTTTCAAGATGAATCTTTCTTGGTTGGAAGTTGTTTTATTTCAGGTCCTGAAATATCCCACTTCGTGTTCATCATGATTTGATGGTCTGTGTTGAGAAATATACAATGATTCTGATATGCTTTCCATTATTTGTGATTTGTTTCTTTTCTCTAATTTTTAATATTATTTTAATATTATGTTCACATATGACTTTAGAGAAAGTGGTGACCATATATTAATGGATTAGTCATGTAGATACCCGGATCAACTTATGTTTACCTTGAATACATACTGATGGTTGTTAAGCCATCACCATGTTGAAATGTAGCTAGGAATGTGAGTTGTATGTAGGAATGTCACCTAAACTGAAAGTAGCAATTAGTCTTTTACTTACTTATGATAGTGCAAGCAAGAACAAAGGAAGGTACTGAATTCCTTCCCCATGCAATAGCACGGAATTTGTGTCAGATGAATGAACACATAGGAGCAAAAAACATGTTTCATTGGTCACATGCCAAGAGGGAAAAATAATTACTCAATGAAAGTAAGTAGATATTTTTAATAAATATTTAACTTTCAGTAGAGATGGAAATTGACAAGATATTTAGACAGTTTAATTGGTACAAATATAAATATACTAGTAAATAAACAATAAACTCCAAACAGATATTCACTCACACATAATTATTGGCCATATATTGCAAAGGATTTAGAATCCAACGCGAACAATTCTCAATGGCCAATTCTGTAAAATTTATGTCACACCACAAGTCAATTACTGCTGAATTATAAGCCAAGGTATAATGTTTCCATATATTAATATTTAAATAAATAATTAATGGAAGAAATAAGTTTTAAAAACACTATTCTATTTACTGTCTGGCACTAAATAGTACAATATAAGTGACTTGGCGAAAGTAACTATAATTTCTAATTGTCTATGACATTAATGACAGAAGAAAAAATGCACTGTTGGGATACCAATCGTAGATGATTTTATTCAACAGAAAATGATTAGGGCAATATTTATTTCAGAGAATAAGAAAATATTATCATAAATTTAGAATAAAAGTAAGATTTCTCATGCCATTAGACAAATATCTTTTTCATTCATCTGTTCAGATTAAAAGCATTTATAGACAATTGTTAATTGTAAAGACAAATGTTACAATCAATGTCTTTTAATCACTTTCTGGCCAGAGATAGGCATTGAGGTTCCAACAGTGGTAGGTGGAACAACAGACACTGAAGTGTATGAAATAAAACATACAATGAGAAAACAGCAAAATAAGCAAAGAGAATAAATGAGGCTAGAAACTAAAATGAGCAATACACTAAACATGTGTATGCATAGTTTTTAAAATATTTTTCAGGAAACCATTTGAAATATTTTGTGTATATGAGGAATGTTATTGTGGTTTAATGGACAATGTTATTGAGGTCACCCTACAGAGAGTAGATTGGAAGTTGAGTGGGTGATTGAATGTGGACAAATCAAATGAGAGACGTTTGGTTAGTCTGTGTGAAAAATAGTGTTGGATTATATGATGTACATAGAAAGAACATGTGATATATGAAGGTGAAAAAGTTACAAAGAAGATGATTAACTAGACATAGGGTGAGGGCCAGGTATTCAGATCAGCAGCATAAGAACCTGCCTGAGAAGCTCAAGGTCTTGAGTTTGTCCCCTGGTACCACAAAAAGGGAGAGAGAAGGAGAGAGAGAGAGAGAGAGAGAGAGAGAGAGAGAGAGAGAAAGTGTAAGGGCTGACCCACCTCGATACCACCCTTCTGTTATCTGTACCAAGTTTCTGTTTCTCTCAAAAGAACTTAGGTTTCTATTACCCTGAAGTCACCTGGGTGTCGAAACTCCCCTCCGGCCAGGGGGGTCAATGTACTCCCATTGGCTGCCCAAATGTTACCAGAACCATTCCCATTGGACTATAACCTAGACCTAAGATACCCAATCACTGTAAAGAGCCCCTGACTAACCTACGCTATTGGCTTCTGTAAAAGACACTTGCTGATCCCCCAGCACCCTATATAAACCCGTTCATACTGCAGCTCGGGGTCATTTCAGCTTCCTGGCTAGGTGACCCTGTGCTGGCACAGCTTTCTAAATAAAAGCGTTGTTTCACTTTGAGGCTCCAACTCTTGGCTCATCCTTCTCCCGTCATCTCCCGGACCTAACAAAAGAAAGAAAGAAAGAGAGAAAGAGAGAAAGAAAGAAAGAAAGAAAGAAAGAAAGAAAGAAAGAAAGAAAGAAAGAAAGAAAGAAAGAAAGAGAAAGAAACAAAGACTAGACACAGGGTGTAGAGGTAAATTTAAAATGATGTACATCTAATTAGCTTATTCAATTTTGTCGATAATAGTGTCTTTCAAGAACAGCTGTGTTGCATTTTCACATTAATGAAATTGACTAGCAAAATGTAATAATTTCCTGCATGTTTTACTTGAAATATTTTTAGTATTTTATTACATATAATATTACTTGCAGTATTTTGCAGAAACAGGATGGAAAGATATTACAATTTTCTGCACATTTTAATTATACAAATGCTCTAATTTAATTTTATAGGAAGCTTTATTATATTTTATACTTTAGATAACAACTTTTCTTCCAAGGAAATATATTAATGAAGTTCATATTATTTGAAGTTCAAAATTGAAATATTTAACTTTAAATTTTTAATTTCAGGCATTTTCTATATTATCAGTACAAATTCACATCTCATATAGGCTACAAAGGCATTTATTACTTCATAAAAATGTTAGAAATTTTCCCAAGTATTGATTTCTGATATTAAATAAATTCCCTTGTGCTGGTCTAATTTTGGCAGTTTCATAAAAGAAGCAACATTTTGAAGACTTTTAAGAGAAAAAAAAAATTACCAGGACTAATTTCTCTTGTTACCATTTTTATGTGTCTATTGTTTATGTACTTAGTACAAGATCTATAGTGTGTCACTACGTAGATCTGGCTTGCAGTGACCCTCCTATTTTTAGTTGCCCAAGAGCTGAGATTACAGGTATGCACCACGGTGTACAGTCTCAATCACCATCTCAATGTGCCCTTGGGGCGGGGCCAGCATGACATGCTGGAGATTGAACTCAGTCCATGGCACTCTGCCTAAGCAGGTGTTTTAGTCTGCTGAGCTGTCTGGCCTGCACTCTCAAGAAGTAATTTAAATATCCTATGTCATATTTACTTTAGAGTACATAAACAAATGTGTTACACTAGAAATATTCCACTATTTTCAGTTTCATATTTCATATTCATAAGGCAGCAAGTGCTCATGGATATCAGTGTATATTCATGATCTATAAACATTTATTATTAATCTTTTTATGATACACATGATGTTTTAATTTCATGAGTAGTATATGAAGATATCTTTCTAAGAAAAGATAAAAATTGGTTAGAATGAAAGAAAATCTTATATTCCATAGAATTAAAATGTATAAATACTAATGACTGTGGAATTTAAAAGTCCATTTTGCATTTGTTTGTGTACATGCCAGTCAATTTCATATCAAAATTTCATCAATATTTCTAGGTATATTTTAAAAATTTGTTTGGTGTGTTAACTCTAGTAATTGGATATAATTATAGAATAGCAAAACATTATTTTCTAAACAATAAACAGATGGAATTGGTTATATTAATAAAATAGCTGCATTTATATGGAAATGGACAGTATAAGAATTCGTTTAGCTTGAAATGAGATACTGAGGCTTATTTCTTATATTTAAACATTTAACTGAGATGTAGAGACTTCTAAGTAGCTTTTGCATTTAAAAAATCAAATATTATGGTTGTATTTAAGTTTATAAAATATGTAGTAGTTTTCAAAGCAGAGAAGTTCTTTAGTATATAATTTATGATCAAATATATGATGAGGGCCTGGCACGATGGCTCAGTGGTCTAAAGCGCCTGCTTAGGAAAGCTTGGGCAGCTGCAGAGACTGTGGTTCAATCCCCAGCACCACATGCTGTGCCAGTCCTGCCCTCAGGGCAGGCTGAGCCAGCCATAAAAATAAATAAACAAACAAAAGTTCTGAAACAAGAAAAAAAATTAAATATATATATATATATATATATATATATATATATATATATATATGATAAATATTTGAGAAAACTATCATTATAGTAAAAGGCACATTGCAGGTCTGGGGAGATAGCTCACCAGCATAAAAGCGTGCCTGAAAAGCAAAAGGGAGTCAGTCGGATACCCCACACCAAACAAAAATAAAGTGCATTGCCATTAATCCACCTCAAAGGACTCCTACTCACTTCACACTAACCTCATTGTTTTTGCTACATTGACACTTGATCATATCCAGAAGCCCAAATCTTACCAGTTTCGAAGCATTTTTGTGTTTCTCTTTCCTGTCTTTGTCTTGTGTGGTTTGAAAATATATGGTGAATGCCGCTAAGTGTTATTCAATGGAAAGTCAAAACTGTAAACCTTTCCCTGATGGAATATGAGCACAATGGGGTGCCGATATCAGAGGAAGTAAAAGGACATTCGGAAGTTGCTCACCAAGATCCACAGGAACTCACATACTGGGAGTGAAGGGAAAAGAGCAACCATAGTGTACCAGTTTCTTTTCACTTCTTGCTGGTTCAAAGTACCCGACACCCAAAGTGAAGGAAAGAAAGGTTTATTTAGCTCACAGTTGCTGCAGGTTGCAGTCCATACTTGGCTGGCTCCAAGGCAGAGTAGTACATGGCAGAAAACAAAGTTTCACTGTGGCATGAAAGCACAGAGAGCCAAGAACAAGGAGCAACAGTAACAATTGCAATAATGGCAACAAAGCAAGTCTGTCTCCCTTAAATTGCACTCAAGGTATCAGCCCCAGGTGAAGGTGTAGCTCTCACACCCATAATCCCAGTGCATCATGAGCTAATCACAGACTCTAGAAGTCCACCCCAGGGCTTCATGAGGCTTTAGGGGGACAACTAGGCATAAATTATAACACATAGGAAGACAATTTAAGAAAGAAGTCCATCAGATGAATCCAGTGACATGGGTGTTTAGAATAAGAAGCATGGCAAAAATCTTGGCTTTGCTTACAGATCATGTATAATAAATACAGCATCTTTGTAAAAGTACAAATTCTCTTGAGGGTAGAAGGTGAGTGTAACACTCACTGACAAATTGCCAGTAGTTAGCCAGTCTAACAACCACCCTCCGGTATTTGTTTACCCTAACTCTCCTAGCTTTGAGAGATGAAGTCCATATATGACTGATTTGCAAGTCTAATACTTGTACAAAGCTCTTAGTTTAAACAAAAATGTGTATCAATTATTGTATCTTGCCATAGTTTTCAATGTTCTCTTCCTCTATCTTATGTGAGATACAAGCGCATCATTTATGTTGCTTATCAACCAGGCAATGCTTAATTTTATCTCATGTAATTTCTCAGAAAATAAAGTCAAAATAACAAAGTACATAATAGCATTCTGTTTTTAGACCTTCTTATCTAAAGCCAAATACTCATTGAGAAAATGATCTGGCTTCCAGCACATAATGTGCTTCAGTATTATTAAATGCTTTATTGAGCTAAGTAACCTCATGGCAGATTTTAACCCCTTATTCTTTCCAGTCTAACTTTGGTTAGAAAAACCGGTATCAAAAAACCTAGCATCACAGTTCAGTCTTCTGATTCTACTAGTTTAATTTTCTTGGTTTGATTATTATTGTTTGGATAATCACAACTTAGCAAAGGAGGTATTTACTTTTCTTCATCATTTAGGAAGATGCAGTTCAGGGCCAGGAAGAGCAAGGTTCTGAGTTCAATGCCTGGTACCACCAAATAATAATAATAATAATAATAATAATAATAATAATAATAATATTAGTAACAAATAGTAGTAGTAGGTAGGAACATCAGAAACAAAGGACATGGCAGAGCAAAGCATCTCAGAATATGGTACTAGTGAGCGCAGCAGAGGAATAGAGTCAGAGAGCAAACAATTGGAGACCAGGGTTAATAGAAAAGGAAATGTCTGTGTATTAGTTACTTTTTACTCGTTGCTGGGACAAATACCCAACACTCAAAATGAAGGAAGGAAAGGTTTATTTAGCTCACAGTTCGTGGAGGTTTCAGTCTATATTCGTCTGGCCCAAGGCTAAGTGGAACAGAGCAGAGAGCATCCAGTTCATGGCGGCGGAACAGCAACAAAATGGCGGCAGAGGTAGCGAACCAACACGGCAGCAGAGCAACAGCAACAGCTAGAGCTCCAGTCTGTCTCTCTGTCTCTCTTTATATTACATTCAGGCTCTCCACCTTAGCTCCTGCCCTAGGCTACACCCATAATCCCAGAAGTGCTTCCACCCATAATCCCATCAGTACTAAAACCTATAATCCCAGGGATCATGGATCAAGTCTCAAACTCTAGAAGTCCCCGCCCAATGACTCCATGAGGCTTTGGGGGGACAACTAGACATAAACCATAACAGTCTGCAAGATGTCCAAATTGATTAATTCCAATGGCATCTCTTGTTTCATCAAGCTGACATTCAACTTACTTGTCACACAGATTTTATCCATATATATTATAAGAATATAACAGAGAAAATAACATTAACTTGCAATAACAAATATTTTCTTTTTTATATCACATGGCTTTTGTTAAGGCAGCTCTTGCAGTCCTCATCTTTCATTTTTCACAGCATATAGGATGAACAAGCAGCTGTTAGCTGAAGTGTTTTTGACTTGGCAGAATAAAAATAAAGAAAGGATTAGCTGAACTGATATGCTTTATGAAATTTGCTTTAGGGTGGCACAAGGCACTTCTCAAATTTTATTAACCAAAACATGTCCTGGTACAATGTTCACCCAGGAAAACGAGAGATGAAATTCTTCATTGGAGGAAAGAGTGATACATGGAATGTCTTGATATATGGAGACTTTTGTGAGAGAACAGATTGCCCAACAGATATGAGCAGGGATATCTATTATCAGATAATCTCAGTAATCTAGGTGACAAACGATGGTGGCTCTGGCCAAGATAATATCAGAATTGTTAAAACAGTGAGACCAACAGTTTACTTTAACTTAGAGCAACAGTATTTTGTAGCAAGTCAAATAAGCACAAAGAATTCACATAATCTGAAGTATGTAATTTGAGTTAGCATAAAATTACCATCAACTGAGTTTGGAGAATTGAGGACTATTTTATGAGGAAATGAAAAATGGCAGTAGCCTGGCCAAATAGCTCAGCAAATTAAAGTGCCTGCAAGCAGGTGCAGGGGCTGGAGTTCAATCCAAAGCCTGTCATTCTGGCCCCGCCCTCGAGGCATGCTGAGACTGGGCATGGTGGTGTATGCCTATAATCCCAGCACTGGAGAGGCTGTAAACAGGTGGATCACTATGAATCTGAACTAGTAATGAGAGCCTCAACACCCTGTAGATCCTCTTTTTAAAATTTTTTAAAAATTATTTATTTATTTATGTATTTATTTATTTATTTATTTATTTATTTATTTTTGGTCTTTTTGAGACAGGGTCTCGCTATGCAGTGGAGGCTGGCCTTGAGCTCACTTTTGTATGTAGCCCAGGCTGGTCTCGAACTCTCACTGATCCTCCTGCCTCAGCCTCCCAAGTGCTGGGATTACAGGTGTGTGCCATCATGCCCCAGCTTCCACTGTTTTGTTTTTAAACATATGTGTTTTGCTTTGCTTTTTTAACACAGCTCTTTATAGTGAAGTTATTAAGTACTTCTTTGTATAGAAAATTTGTTTATAGTAGATCGCTTAGTACCATGTGAGAACACATTGTTACTTGACTACAAACCAACCCCAAACTACTACATTAAGTAAGAAAACATGTCCACATAAGTACAGCTGCCCATAGGCATAAACATGATCCCAGTTCAGAGGCACATTAACTGCAGAGTAGGGCGTGGGAAATAGCTCAGTAGAATAAGCACTTGCCAGGCAAGCACAGACGCTTGAGTTCAATACCATGTGCCGAAAAGAAAAGAAGAAAAGAAAGAAAGGGACTTTTGGGTAATACAAAAAAATGATAGATGTTATTGTTGCAAGGTGTTCCATTCACATGTGGTTTACTCATTACACTACAATAATAAAATGAAATTAAAATTAAAATTTCTGCAAAGAGGAAAACAACCCCACAAAAACATATATATATATATATATATATATATATATATATATATATATAGAGAGAGAGAGAGAGAGAGAGAGAGAGAGAATGTCCAGGAACTGTTATCTGAAATTTATCAAAATTTTGAGTTTCTCTAAGCTGTCTTGATTATAAAGTGAGAGAGAAAAAAAAATGAAATGAGATGCAACAAAAATAGTAGAAAAATTATACACCCATTTGTTATGAGCACTGAGCTCTACTCAATGAAAAAGTGAACTTTCTCAAAACAAGAAGCAGAATTGAGAGTCTCCACATTCCCTAGTGATTCCATGCTAGAGGATAATTGCTGTGACTCAGAGAAAGACTTTGAAGTTAGTAAGATACATCAAAACAAATTTACATGTCAAAATCATTCATGGTTATAATTATCAAATAAGTAATGTAATAAAAGGAACGGAAGGACATAGGAAGCTGAAGGAAGGCCCAAAAGATACAGCATAAGACTAATCAAGTTTTAGGGAAAATTTGAAGTCCTCTGAGGGGTAGATATTCACTTTGGGTTGTCTATACTGGTCCAGTGTTCTAATTAGATCTTTATGTGCACTGAGATAAGCTAATATTTCTGCCTCAGATACAATAAAATATTTATGACAGGAAGCCAATATGTACTACCTTAGGAAAATGTTCTGCAAAACCTTTAGGAACTAAAAAGAAAGGTTAAATTCTTTGATTTCACACAAAAGGTTTAAGTGCTTGCAGGCAAAATGGAGAGCCAATAAAATAAAAGTGAAAGAGGAAGGTTGGGAGGAAGAGGAAATAGAGAGAGAAGATGTAGTTTTTCTCTGAAATCTACATGAGTTGGACACCGACCTTCTCATCCTGTGCTCCATCCACACTGGCACACCCACACCACACCTGAGTGACTTCCTGCTGCACATAACCTGAAGCCTAACCACCTCATCCTCCACTCCACCCACCCTGGAACCCCTGCACCTTGCCAGAGAGATCTCCTGCTCCACATGGACCAACAAACTGACCTCCTCAACCTCTGACCTCGTCCATTTCAGGTAGGTCAAGGGGAAATTATGCAGAAGAATTTAAGTGAAGTAAATTAAATACAAACTCGCACTTTAACATCTATTTGGCTACACAGATACTAGGATTGTTCTTATTGTGTAAAATACAAACTCGTCAGTTATAAAAGTTTGTCAACCGCCAAATATCACTACCACTATAAGTGTTCCTAACTGTAGTTCTGTAAATACAAAATTATAACTGCCTTAACCACATATTCTCTTTTGGGAGAAGAATTATGCTAAAAGTATAATTGCACCAAGCTCTGCACCAACAGTCAGAGGACAGTGCTCTAAACATTGGCAAAGAGAAAAACCAAAACGTAATCTCAGGACCTGAGCCCATCAAGAACAAATACAGGAGATGCTACCGTAAATAAAAATGGTAATCACATAGCTGAAATCTCTGAATTAATAGTTTCTGAAGTAAAGAAATTACTGCAGAATGGTATAGAGGAACTCAGATCAGAAATAATCTCTGAAGCAAAAAAATAAATCTCTGAATTAATAGTTTCCGATGTAAACAAACAGCTGCAGAATGGTAAAGAGGAATTCAAGTCAGAAATAATCTGAAGTTAAAAAAAAAAAAAATCTCTGAATACCATCTGAAGTGCAGAGACAACTGAAGAAGTGTAGAGAGGAAATAAGATAAGAAATAATTTCCAAAGCAAAAGAAGAAAAGATAACCACTATGAATGAATTAGTGAATGAATTTGTTTCCAAAGAAAATGCTGATTAGGGCCAGTGGTATAGCTCAGCAGATTTAGCACTTGCTTAGAGGAAGCGCAGGGGCCAAGGTTCGGTTCCTGGTCCCACCTGCCATGCTGGCCCCACTCTAGAGTGTGCTGAGCCAGTAATGGAATCAGTGCGTGGTGGTGCGCATCTGTAATCCCAGGACTTGGGAGGTACAAACAGGAGGATCATCAGAAAAAAGCAGGGATAGCAATCTTATTCTCAGACAGTATCCATTTCAAACCAGGAATGAGCAAATGAGATTAAAAAAGAAAAGGCCACTGCATACTGGTTAGGCGAAAAATAAAAGAGGAACAGATAACAATCATAAATATGTTTGTATCCAATGTGAGAATGTGAGAGCACTCAGCGATATGAGAGAAATCTTTTTTGTTTTTCAGAATCAGGCATCCAATTCTGGGCCTTGCACTTGCCAGGCAGGCACTTGTACCCTGGACATAAAAACTCTAATATCAAATACCACAATACTAATAGGAAACCTTAAAACCCCCTGTTCCCAAAAAGATAAATCAAGCAAACAAAAAGGTAGCAAAGAAGTAACAGAACTAAACCAGTACTTAGAACAATTGGAAGTAGTGGATATATACAGTGTTCCACCCAGCCATTCCAAATACACATTGTTTTTTGAGCTACTCAGGAGACATTTTCTAAAATGCACGACGTATTAGTCCATAGGTCGTGCTTACATATATGCAAGAAAACAGAAATTATCCTGTGAATATTCTCTGGCTACAGTGCAAAGAAACTGGAGATACATGACAAAAGAGACCACATAAACACAAGGAAACTAAACAACACCCTCCTTACCAATCAATGGGTTACAGATGGAATTAAACAAGAAAATAAAAATAACTACAATTTAATGGAAATACAAGCAAAACTTAACAGAATTTATGGGATGCAATGACAATAGTTCTGAGAGGGAAATTCATAGTTCTGAACACACGCATTAAGAAAACCAAATGAAAACATAAATATGCTAATGCTGCATCTCAATCATCTAGAAAAGAAAGAGCAAACAAAACCCAAAGCCCAAAGATGGGAGGAAATTATGAAGACTAGAGCAGAAATTAACTCAATTTAGATGAAGAAAACAATACAAAGAATTAACGAATCAAAAGCTGATACTTTGAAAAATTAAATAAAATTGATAAGCCCCTAGCTAACCTTATCAAAAAGAGGAATGAAAAAACTCAAATTCAAGCAATAAGGAATGGGAACAGTGAAATTACCACAGACCCAATGGAGATTCACATCACTCATAGCTACTATGAGAATCTTTACTCTCACAGCATAAAAGACACAGATAAATGGGTAGATTCCTGGAAATGGTACAAATAGCCAAAATCGAATAAAGAAGATATAAGAACACTCAACTACCAATAGCAATCAATGAAATACAAAATGTAATAATAATAATAATAAAAAAAAACTACTAACAAAAAAAAAGTCCAGGTCCTAATGAATTCACCACTGAATTCTACAAGAAATTTACAGAAGACATAATCCCAATATTTTTCAAACTTTTCAATGAAATGGAAAAGGAAACAATCCTCTAAAAATCATACCTGGAAGCAAGTATTATGTTGACACCAAAACCAGAGAAGAATGTCACTAACTACAGGCCAATCTCTCTCATGAACATAGATGCAAAAATCCTCAATAAAATCCTAGCAAACTGAATACAGCAAACCCTTGAGAAGATTATACAAAAATGACCAGGTAGGATTCATTCCAGGGATGCAGCATTGGTTCAACATGTGCAAATTTATAATTATATTACACTATATCAATAGAGCCAAATCCATAAACCACACGATTATCTCAATTGATGCAGAAAAGGCTTTTGACAAAATCCAAGACTCATTTATGTTCAAAGTCCTAAAGAAAATTGGAATAGATGACTTTTACTTCAATTAGATGACAGCCATCTATGACAATCCAATGGCTAACATAATTCTAAATGGGGAAAATTGAAGTCATTTCTTCTCAGATCTGGTAAAAGACAAGGATGTCATCTATCACCACTTCTATTCAGTATGTTTCTGGAATTATTAGCTAGTGCCATCAGAAAAGACAGAGAAATAAAATGAATAAGAATAGGTAAAGAAGAAGTTAAACTATCATTATTCGCAGATGACATGATACTCTACTTGGAAGACCCGAAGCATTACACCAAGAAGCTACTTGAATTAATATGCAAATTCAGTAGCATAGCAGGTTACAAAGTCAGTACTAAAAATTAAATAGCGTTCCTCTACACAGATAACAAAATCCCTGTGAAGGAAATTAGAGGAAAAAAATATCCTTTACAATAGCACCGTGAAAAACTAACTACCTAGGAATTCATCTAACTAAAGAAGTAAAAGATCTACTCAATGAAAACTACAATACTCTCAAAAAAGAGATCATAAAGGATTGCAAAAGATGGAAAGATATTCCTTGCTCCTGGATAGGAAGAACCAACACGGTGAAAATGGCCATATGCCCAAAACTGGTATACAGATTTAATGTAATCCCTGTGAAAATACCATGAACCTACCTCACAAATCCAGGGAAATAATTCCTAAAATTTATTTGGAATCAGAAAAGACCTAGAATATCAAAGCAATCCTGGGGAAAAGATTAAGCAGGAAGAATTACAATTCCTGATGTAAAACTATAATACAGTGTGACTGTGAAAACATCAGCATGGCACTGGCAAAGAAATAGACCTGACTATTAATATAAATATATATTATATATGTTATATATATTATATGTAATATGACTATTATATAATATATATTATATTATATATTATATGACTATTATATAAATATAAACACACTCAGCCACCTTATCTTAGACAAAGTGCAAAATATGTTTACTGGAAGAAAGACAGCCTCTTTAACTAACAGTGTTGGAAACACTGGACCTCTACATGCTGGGAACTAAAACTTGACCCAGTCTATCACCATACACTAAACTAAAGTCAAAATGGATTAATGTTCTAAATATTAAAGCAGAAACACTAAATCTCCTGGAATAAAAAGTAGGAGGAAATCTTGAAGACACTGAGGTAGGCAAGTAGTTCATGGGAAAAAATCAAACTTCATGTGTTATACTTGACATAGTTAGCTGGGACATCCTGTTACTTAGAAGCTTTTGCACATTAAAGTAAATTCCCGAGCCCAGCCCAAACCCCAAAACTGGGAGCTGAGCCTGCGCACCCGCCGCGGGTAAGCCCCTGCGCCCCTCTGCCCCGCCAATGCGTTCCCGCGACTAACTTCCTGTTCCAGCCCAGCCCAAACCGCACCACTGGGAGCTGAGCCCGCTGGGTCAGGATCCTTGGCCTGCCTTCCCTTTCCCCGCCCCGCCCCCTCCCCTTTTTTTTTTTTTTT
>PVJA010018335.1:23906-40221 GCA_004027025.1 Myocastor coypus | reverse complement strand
TATCTTCCCAAAGACCACCTCCCCCTTCTTCTCCAACTCAGCCCAGGGTCCAATTTCCTTCCACTTGTCCCGCCACCTCTGGGAAGGCCCCAATCAGCTCCTCAGGTGGATCTAAACATCCTCCTCAAATCCCACCCCTGGTGAAAGGTCATAAAAGCCTCAGCCTCCCTTTGTTCCAATTCAGAGAATTCCTTATCTTCCCCGAGTTCTCTCCGTGTCCTCCAAGACAATAAAGCCCTTTTCCCTTTTCTCTTTTTCCTTCTGCCTGTTTCTCGGATGCGACACCGCAGAAAACCTATCAGTGGCAAGCAGCTACCTCCGAGATGGAACAATGACTTCTAGTAGACAGCCAGGGAGAATCGCAGATCCTTACTCTTGTAGCCGAAGACGCAGACTCCTCCAACAAGCAGAAGGCACTTGGAAAAGTCCATTTTTCCCAGCCAAACCTCTAGAGGAAAAGCACAGCTTGACTAAAATTATGATCGTGGTCCGGTGAGAGCCTGAGCAGAGGGCCCCACTAATTCAGCCTTGGTGGCCAACTCGCCGCACCTGAGGCGGGAATAGTATGTTGTTTTAAGGTGCTGTGTCTGTGGTGTTTCTCGCCAAGCACATTGAGCTAACACCTAAGCTTAACGTCACTCCCACCTCTCCAGGCCTCCCGCATTTTCTTTGTATCAGCACAGATGCCTTCGGAGTGGAATTTACTGTTCGTTCTCAAAGCCGAGAAGTCCCTGAGTCTAGCCGATTGTGCCCCTGAGCCAGCTCTGGTCGGATCCCACTTCTCCAGGCCAGCAATCATTTTCCTGGGCTCTTCTTGTGTGGCGTTCTCCGTTGACCATGGCACCTTTTCCTGCCTTCAGTCCCCTTTGTGCAGTGCGGATCTATCTCCCTACCTACAGCTGCACTGCCCAGGTCCTCATCTGCAGACACAAGCCCCACAGTGCACACCCACCGCGCCAGCCCCCCAGGGGGAAGACAGGTCCACCCTCGAGGCTGATAGCTTGGAAGACAATGAGCGCACAGGTGTTGAAATAGAGAATATTACAATCTTGACCATTTTGCTACTGCCTGTAAATGTATGCTACCTTACTTTTGTCTTGCAAGATTTTTCACTTGTTCCTTTGTTTGGTTTTTAATGTATTCGGTGCAGGGTTTCACTATAAAGCTCCAACTTGGTAGTGAGCCTCCTGGTTTAGCCTCTGCAGCACTGGGATTTCAAACATGTGCCACCACTCCTGGTCTCAGTGGCCTGGGACTTGGGCCAGCGTGGCATGCGGTGCCAGGGATTGAACCCTAGTCCCTGCACTTGCCTACACAGGCGCTTACTCTGCTGAACTATCTTGCTGGTTTCTTAGGCACTATTAGAGTTCTAAGACAGAGCTGGGTGGCCATAGTCCTCACTTATTGCTTTATGCTCGAAATCTTTCTGCCTGAGCCCACAAACGCAGGTGTGGAGGTGGCGTGTGGGCAGAAGAATGTAAGAACTAGATCAGAACCCCGGCAGCCTTTCTCACTTGAGACCCTGGGTACACACGCCCCTCCTGAACACCTGAGCCAGGAAGAAATGTAGGGGTGCTACAGCTGGGTGTCCTTGGTATTTTTTTTTAAATTGATTAAAAAAAAATCTGCTTACTGCAATTTGCCATATTCTTTAACTCTGATTTTAAATCTCAAAGGGAGTCTAATCCTAAATTTCTAGCTAGTTTGTACTTGAATTACACAAAAGCGTTGTAAGAACCACTTGACACCCAAATACTTTTTAAAAATCAGCATTCTTCGAAAAGCTCATTGTTTTTCTTGTCAGTAATGTATGAGGAGAAGGAGCTGGTAAGATGGACAAAAGGAAAATGAGAAAGGGAATTTTGAGCTAGAATTGGAATCAGAAGAAAACTTCTCTAACTTGATAAAATTCCCAGCATAATCAAGTTTTAAAGCAAGATTTCCTTTGTTCAAGTGGATTTTTAGAGCAGCGCAGCGTAATTGCGTTATTCTGAACAAATCTTTGCCTGTAGTAAATATGTGTGCGTTCTAGGAGTACAGCACGTACGCAGTACTAGAGGTAAGGCGCGCTCTCTATTATGTCCACATGAGGGTGGAAATCACTTTGAAATGCTTGGTCATCTATCACTGAATCATAGTAGAACTTGCCTCTGCTAAGTGACTCCGAGAGAACTTCCAAAGGCAGAATCAGCCCGCGCGTGCGCGTGAGGCAGGAGTGGGTCTGTCGGCGTGAGCACCCTCTGTCCGCAGGACTCGAGAGTCCGTTACACGTTGAAACCCAATATACGTGTGGCGACGTCACCTGCTGAGTGAATCTGCAAGCTGATGAGTGTACACTAATAAAAATCTGGTAAAACCGCTGCCCCTCAGGAGGCGCTGCTGAGGAGCTAACCCCCACAGAGGCGCACTCGACTGCTCTCTACGAACGGCAAGGTTCACAGAGCCTTGTCCTCCAGCTGAAGCCTCAGCCTCGGGGATGCCAGGCTGAGAATGCTGGGGTGCCGCCAGCTCTGGGAGCAGTCTCCCCACCGCACTGGTTCTGGTTGTTCAAGCTGTGCTGGGTACAGCGCCGCTCCATTGCGTGGTGTCTGAGCCTGATGACTAATTCCAGGTGTGTCGAGTACCACGACTTCAAATAGTGAAGTGAACACTGCCCTTTGCATTGAACCCAGGGTACACTGGATCTGGAACCTGAGCCAGCACGCTTCAGCACACAGCCATCCACCCTCAGTCCGATCACCTGACTGGAGCACCTCTCCAGGAGGACCCGAGGACCTCACACCATCACGACAGAGCTGGTTTATGAGGACCTCGGTGCTCAGCACAGCCTGGGCTGTGCCAGAATTTCATAGAACGTACTTGAGGCCCTTGGGTAGTGAGTTTATTTTTGGGTTTCTGAGCAGATGCATTTCTGCATTTGTAAAGCAGCTTGCCAATAAGCTGGATTCCGAAATCCTGCCGTTTTAATAAGAAAATCCAACGTAGTGGTGTAAGTTCTTGGCCATCTGTTAGTGCGTTTACAGAGAACATTACTGCCCACGGTGAAAGTGAGGAAAATGATGAATTCTCAGGTGCCATCCTGTGCTAGGTGCCGTTATACAAGGATCTCGGATTTATTTACTATTTGAACCACTTTAAAGTCATTTATTGCAGCCGGGGGTGATAGTGCACGCCTGTAATCCCAGCACTTGGGAGGCTGAGGCAGGAGGATTGGTGCGAGTTTGAGACCAACCTGGGCTACAAAAGTGAGCTCAAGGGCAGCCTGAACTGCATAGTGAGACCCTGTCTCAAAAAGACACACACACAATAAATAAATAAAAATAAAAAAATAGTCATTTATTGCTGGTAGTTGCACACAGTCTGCATAGGTCTCTATTATCTGAGCTGCATAACTGGTCTCTGTGTGGCTGCTCTTAGAACCCCCTTAATAGCTACCCCTGATGTCTTAGAACCCCCTTAATAGCTACCCCTGATGTTGAAACTATACCTAAACGGTGTATGTGAGGGAGCCGGTGGTGAGACTTCTCACAAAGGAAGGTTAAAATCAGGCCTCTTTGGGGGGAGGATACACAGTCGTTTTAGCTTTCACTAATGTGAAAACGATGGAGGTCAGAGGCTATGGAGCAAGCAACTGTCACAGCAGGTAGGAGACACCCCTCAAGATGTGAGGAGGGAGGGGAAGGCAGCCCAGCTGCAGAACACAGAAGGGGGACACCTCACTCTTGGCCTAAGAGCGAGTTTGCCCTGCCCAGTTGCATCACCTGCCAGAGGAAAGCAACCACGCTGACCCGCAGCTTCTGATGTGACAGTTACATACCCCAAATGCAGCATAGTCCCCAGGAGCAATTGGGAGCCTCCCTGATTCCTCCCTACATTTTATTAATTTAAACATGGCAACAGATAATTAAATTTAGTGCCTAATTACTTGTGCAGGTGCAAAGTAGAGTCCTGTTTAATTAGCACCAAACCAGGAGCCTTATGTGTCACTTTCTCCTCTGCCTTGACACGCTAAGAGGCCCAGGGGAAACCAGTTTGTGTTCTTTGCAGTAGACCATGTATGACCCTATTAGGAGATCTTTTAAAGGCGTTTCTTAGCGTTTTGAAGAAAATATTTGTGTTCCCTACTGAAAATAGCTTGATCTGCAGTCCCAGAGGAATCCTGTCTGCCTCATAAAGTGGCTGGGAGAGTTTTCAGCTATTGGCCTTCCCCTTCCAACGGCACAGCACATGGAAAAATCTATCTCCAAGCTCAGAGCAGGAGTGATAGCCTCGCTCTCTCCTGAAATAGCGAGTGCTGATCTGATGCTTTCATCAGAGAGCATTCTGATGTATGGAAACAATTAGCAATGCATAGTTTTAGTGACCAAATATGGATGAGCTACTCACCCTCGGATTCCTAGCGGAATCAGTAAAATCCTCTTTCTTCAGCTCTCGCGGCCACTGCTGTGCTAGTCCCAGGGATTGTGTGCGGCAGCCACTCATCAACCTCGAGTTACGCGGACACACGTACCAGCAGCTGTGCACCCTTCCGCCGGTCACCTACCCCCGTACCAGCTGAGTGTCCTTCCACCAGGGGGACACTCACCCCCTGCAATAACTCAATTTCCAGTTGGGTAAAATGCAGTCGCTGTGGCGACCACCAAAGAGAGCTGCAGTGGAGAACAGCTCCGTGAATGTACAGCGTTTGTCACCTGACGCCCAGCACGCAGGACGTGCCCGGGAGCTATCGGGGATGTTTTCTTCTTATTCCTTAATGCTTTTTCTGGATTTTGTTAGTCAAATGTTTTTCTAAAAGGGAATCCAGTTTTTACTGACTGGAACATCCATCTTATAGAAGCAATGCCTAGAGACAGAGCATCAATTTATGACCATGAACAGCAAGACGGAGGCCATCGTCTGGCGAGTGCTGTTTACCTAGGTAGCCAATAGAAACGCTTAGCATCCAAAGTGAGTATTGAGATTGTTTTTTTTTAAAAATTCCAATGCTACCAGGCGTGGTGGCGCACGCCTGTAATCCCAGCACTTGGGAGGCTGAGGCAGGAGGATCGGTGCGAGTTGGAGACCAGCCTGGGCTACAAAAGTGAGCTGAAGGGGAGCCTGAACTGCATAGTTGAGACCCTGTCTCAAAAAGACAAAAAATAAAATAAAATAAAATAAAATAAAATAAAATAAAAATAAAATTCCGGTGCTAGAACTTCGTGTTAGAAAATAATAAATCTGGTCCGTAAAATTTTTTGAGCAAGTGTACAGTTATGGGATATTTTAGGCATAAGCATTCACTTTGCTATGTTCATACTTCATTGAGGTAAGAAAATACAAATAGACCCTCTAGGAGAAAGCATTCGATATTTCTAAAAACTCACATTTCTAACATATCTTTTTTTTATGCTTCAAAACTTGGAAGTTCAAACCAAAGAAAATGGAAAAAGCAGGCATCTTCGGGTTTTCCCTCTCTCCAGGGCCGGTTCTCTCTTCCAGCCAAGAGCAGTGTTATCTTCTATCTCCGGCATACCAGCCAACAAACAAGCCTCTCTGAAAACCGCCACCCCACGGCTGTGCTCTTTCAAGTCTAACCGTTTTCTGAAAGCTCTGTCGAGGCCACCAGGTTGCCCGCATGGCCAAACCCAGTGCCAGTCTTTATTCCTCCACCTGACTCAGTGGACCGCTCTGTCCTCAGCCAGCCACTCTGTCTCGTCTCTCTGGTCGCTGTGCACTGGGGCACGGCAGGCTTTCCGCCACGTCTCTCCATCCTCTACCGTGACTCCCTTGGCACCGTAATCCGGGCACCTCCTTTGGGCTCTCTCTCTACACAGATCGCCCTAAATGAGACCTTCAACCCTGGCCCGCCATGAATTCCAAGCCTGTGTACGCACTTGCTGACCTCCTACCTCCACCTCAGTGAGGTGCAGACACTTCAGATTGACCTTGTTTTCTAGTAACAATAACAAGGCTTCCTGCAAACTTCGTTTCCTAATGTTTTCTCCAGCTCAGGAAATGACATATATTCTTCTGGTCCTTTTATCAAAATCAAAACAAAACCAAAAAAAAAAAAAAAAAAAAGACCAACTCTGGAGTTACCTTCCTGTGCAGCTTTTCTCTCCTGTCCCATATACCCAATTTATTGGCAAATTATCTAGGCTGTCTCCTGCCTTTCTCCAGAACCCGTCCTCACTACCTTCAGCACTACGCTGGAGTCCAGGCTACCATTTTTCACCCTGGTTACAAAAATTGTCTTCTGCTCCTCTGAGTCTGCGATTGATCTAAATAGTATCTGCTCTCTGCCATCCAAGGGTCCAGCCCCTGAATACTAGAAATCTAGATCCTCTTACATTAGGGAAAGAAATAGGGGAAGGATTAGAGATAGGTCTTGTGCATCAATAAAAGATGAGTCCATCAAAGTAATTTAAGGTTTTGGTTTTACAATGGCTGAGGAGAGCTAATTATGCCTCTCTTTCAAGACTAAATTTTCCTGACCCCTCTGCTTATAACCTGGGAATTAATTTTCCAGGCTGGCTGGTAGGGAGAGACATACTGGTTCTTGTTATTGTAATTTTACTTTCTCACATACTTTTATACTTTGTTAGATTTGTAACTGAGAACATTTTATTTTGCTAAATGTTTCAAGTCTTAATAATGTCATTTTAAAGTTTAGCTTCTAATTTTTCACTATAAAATATCAGAAAATGGGGGCCGGGAAAATAGCTCAATAGAATAGACACTTGCCTGGCAAACACAAGGGCCTGAATTCAACCCCTGATCCTGCAAAAATAAATAAATAAATAAATAAATAAATAAATAAATAAATAAATAAATAAATAAAATGAGATATCCGAATGTAAAAGCATGAGAATATTTGTGTATTAATTTCACACCCTACCTGCATGCTTGGCTCCTTCCTTACTTCTAGTGACTTCTTTGTAGACTTTTTGTGATTTTATTTTATAGCCTGGCAATGATGAGACCTTATTCCTGGCTGGAGGTAAGCGTCTAGCTCTTCACACTAAGTGTGATGCTGCCCATGGTTTGTGTTGTCTTCACTTGTTTGTTGGTTGCAGGTGACTTCAGCCAGCTGAGGAAGTTTTCTTCTATTCCTAGATGGCGGAGAGTTCTGTCCATCGTGAATAAGTATGGGATTTTGCTACTGTGCTCTGCAACCTTTTTATTCAGGGTGGGGAATAAACCCAGAATCTTCACCCTGAGTGACATCTCCATCCCTTTCCTCCTTTCTTTCTGTTGTGGCAGGGTCTTGCCCAGGCTAGGCTTAGCTCGTGACCGTCCTGCCTCAGCCTCCCCGAGTGCTGGGACTATAGCCATCTGCCACCAAGCATGGCTCTTCCCTGCATCCATTATGATAACATTTTATTTATTTTTATACATTTATTTTTATTTATTTATTTATTTATTTATTTATTTTGTTTATTTATTTATTTATTTTTTTTGTCTGAGACAGGGTTTCAGTGCGCAGTTCAGGCTGGCCTTAAGCTCACTTTTGTAGCCCAGGCTGGTCTCGAACTCGCACTGATCCTCCTGCCTCAGCCTCCCGAGTGCTGGGATTACAGGTGTGCGCCACCACGCCCAGCTTTTTTATTCATTTAGTGTGTGTGTGTGTGTGTTGTGTGTTGTGTGTTGTGTGTTGTGTGTGTGTGTGTCTAGCTCAGCCTCCCCTGGGGACTGGGCTGGCAAGACATGTGGTGCCCGGGATCTTAACCGCAGTCCCTATGCTTACCTTTAGACCACTGAGCTAGCCCCGCTCAACGGCTCGCTTCCTCGCAGCCCTTTGCCGCTCGCTCCACCACACCCCGTGAATCAGCACTACTGATTAGATTGCATTCTATTAGAATTTCCCTTTATGTACTTTCTTCCCTCAATAGACATACAGGTGAGGGCACGAACCACGTCTTTCACAATGTAAATATACATAGCTCACATTTCTGTAACGAATGTGTACATCTGTGCAAATTTTGTAATTATGTAATTAATGTGTAAATGTATATGTATGGACACATTTACACATCTATATACATATATGACTATTTTGTACATATGCTCTTATGTAAAAGCTGGTCTACTTTTAATCAGTTCTTTCAAATTATCGGCACCCTAATCGAAATCACTGTCTGAGCTTAACCTTGTGAGATTTCCACAACGTGTGGAAACTTTTTGGGTCCATGAAGCTGAGAGAGCAACGCCAGGGCTGTGTGTCTTAGGTCTTAATCGGAAGAAGGCTAGAATGAGGTTTATGCAGCCTGCTGTGGTGACCCGGCTCCTCTGTGTCCTCATGCTGCATGCCTGGTTCCCTTCCATGTTTCTTTGGTCTTCTTCAGTGTTTTCCTTTTTGAAAACCAGGCGACATTACTGGGCACATGCGAGCACCCGCATTAGTCACGGGCGTGGTGACTCACCGGGTTGGCTCCCGAGGGAAGCAGCCCGGCCCTTCCTCAGCATCCACCCCTGGCGGCTCTCCTTTCCCCCTCTGAATCAGATGTGTATTTGTTTGAGTAATCCAGAAAGAACTGTCTGTCTTGTGACCTTAGAGGCTGGCGAAAGGGAACAACTGAGTATTTTTGGCATAGGAAAGTGAGCAGAACAATGCCAGCGCATAGAGCAGAGGGCCTCTCGGCTTGACGGCTTCCTCCGGGCGTGCGTGAATGTCACAGGATCCCCGGATTGCCAGCACTGTTTTTCATCCCTAGTGAAGAACTATTTTATACAAGCAAAATGCACTTCAGGTCTTTAAAAAAGCATGCTCACACTCTTTCTGTGCTCCTTTTGCTAAACTCTTTGCCTCTTGAACTCTAGAAGGACGGGCGTGCCTGCCGCCCTTCCAAATCTGAGCATTTTGGAATCCCACTGGGATCACAACCAGTAAGAGACGGCTTTACAGCACGGAGGCTGGGGAGAAACTAATCGGGCTGGAGAGTAAATGGATGAGCCTGGTGCAGGTTAGGTGAGGCCATGAGACCACACAGAGAGGATGTGGAGACCGCCACAAAGATAAGCGAGGGACAGCAGCCAGGAAGCCTGGGAACTCTGAAAGGAGCGGCAGGGCTGAAGACCAAACAGCCAGAAAACTGGGGAGAGATAAGGATTCGTGTCTATTCAATTCACACATCCTATTTGTCTGTTAGTCAATGAGCATTTAAAAAATATTGGCTGCAGAAAGCGCAAGCATTGATTTTAAGATCTGTGTGTGTGTGTGTGTGTGTGTGTGTGTGTCTGTCTGTCTGTCTGTCTGTCTGTCTGTCTCTCTCTCTCTTTCTGACTTTTCTCTAGGAATATATGGGATGTCATCAGAAAACCAGAGAGATCTGCAAAGCGCTGCATAGAACGCCAGCTGTTAGCCTCCTCTCTGCCTCTGCCCGACGGCCTCCCTTCCAGTCTGCGCCCTTTATTGTCTGCACTGGGAGCTCAGTCTCCTTAGGTGAGCTGGGCTGGTCACACACCTTTGACTCAGGTTCTGAAGTCATCTTATGTCAGACACAGTTTGGGGACAGCTATGTGTGCTGTTCCGATATCTTCCTAGAAGGAAGTTACCCTGAAAGTAAGGTTACCGATAAAGTCGACCTAGAAAATGCACTTTGCAAATATGAGCATTGTTAGAAGGCACCTCACAAGATTACCAAGGGTTATTTTTATCAGAGAATAATAATACATAAAACCTAGGGGAGACCATTGCTTTAGGCTGGGCTTCTGCATGTGACCCAATAGGTTAGACGTAACCAGCAGGAAGAACAGGGTCACTCTGGCTAGATACCGTGAAGCCCAACTGTACTTCAAGGAGGTTTGGTTGTGCAAATGCAGAAACAGACCAAAACTCAGGAGATTCAGACCAGCTCAGCCGAAGCGTCCAAGTCGACACCCAGCGCTACAAGAAAACTGCCCTGCATTGTAGGGAAGGTGCTTGGAGAGGGCCGGCCGGCTTTTTGTTGTTCACTTCTTTCTACCTAGAAAGCTCCCCTCCCCTGCTCAGCTCATTGTATTTTATTTGTTTCATACATAGGATTACACCTCATTCATGAATTGCTGATAAAAGCCAAGTAGGTCACTAAGGAAATTGCTGAATTTGCCTTTTCTTTCTATTTTTGTCATGCTGGCAGTTGAACTTGGGACCTTACGCGTGCTGGGCACGCTGCTCAGCTGTCTCCCCAGCCTCTGCTTTCTGATAGTAGTTACAATAGTATAATGATAGCTCTACACAGAGACACTCTTTGAGAAACATGCGGCAAAACAATGAAATAATTGTGTTCAAAATAATTACCTAATGGTTCATTTAAAGGACAATTTCCTATATACAGTGAAACATGAAAAGCTAATTTGAAGGGAGCAGGAGTTAATATCACAAGAGGGGCCAAACAAAAATTAAGTTTCTTTCCATATTAATCTTATTCACGTTAGCTGTCACTAAGGCAGCATACCTGAGACCCGCGACTTAAAGGAGACTTTTACTTGCTTAGATAGTTATGGTGCAGGGAGAAAGTTGATCTTGGGTGGATGATCTCCAGATGACACAGGGAAACCCCAAATGATATAGGAGAAAAAAATCAAACTCCAGACCTGAAAGGGACCCAGAACGAGTTCCTGTTCTCTAACACCAAAGAATGAATTTTAACGAATGGAGGTTATAAGCTGAATGTATTTATTGGGGGAAAAATAGCTTCTGTCTGAGAAAGGGACAGAAGGTCCTGAGTGGGTGGTCCCCGGGAACTTGTCTCTCTTCCAGGGACCTTTTTTTTTTTGTCTTTTTGAGACAGGGTCTCGCTATGCAGTTGAGGCTGGCCTTGAGCTCACTTTTGTAGCCCAGGCTGGTCTCGAACTCGCACCAATCCTCCTGCCTCAGCCTCCCAAGTGCTGGGATTACAGGCGTGAGCCACCACGCCCGGCCTCCAGGGACTTTTATAGAGTAAAACCATGCGGCGAGGCAGGTCTAAAGTGGTGGAGAACATGGGAACCCGCTTGGGTGGGCATGAGTCGGGACAAAGCTATGATCAGCCAGTGAGGTTACCAGCACCGTTGCTCAGGTAAAATTGATTAAACCCAGTACCAAAGGGGGAAGAGAGTCGCATAGCAAGTGGGCATGTGCATGGGACAGGGTCTCTTCCTGTTGGGGGTGGGGTAAGTGACTCCTTTGGGCTCTTTGAGGGTGATGGAGAGTAAGGGGCTACACTTGTTTAATTTTGTCTTGGGATGTGGCCTAAAGCCCCAGTGTCTGTCTCTTCCAGAGTTGCAAAGTCACATGTCATCCATGCTGTTTACCTGAGGGCTTGGCCCTGCCTCAGTGCCTAGCACATTTCCATCTAATTCAGATGCCTATTTGTTATTTTTAATTGTGGCCAGCTCAGCTTGCCCTGGGGATGGGACTGGTGCAGCATGTGGTTCTGGGGATCGAACCGCAGTCCCTGCTAAGCTTGCCAAAGCAAGTGCTTTAGATTGCTGAGCCATCTCACCAACTGAGTCCCATGGATGCTTGCTGCGGAATTCAGGGATAGGCCGGCCTTCCTCACTAGCATGAGCGCCGCTGGGCCTGCAGTCATGCTTCTGAAGCAGCCTGCTTGCTTGGGAATAATCTGCCTATGTCAAATAATACAGTGTTCTGTTCTTTAAAAGGATCCAAGAAAGGAAAGGCTTCCGTTTCCTTGGCAACAGTCTTTAGTTAATATGCTCTGGAAGTCAGATAAACAACTCCTATTTAAAATGAAAACCTATCACTTAATGTTTAAAATCGGTATTAAAAAAAAAAAAAAAAAAGCAAACTGTGTGGATTGTGGAGCTGGGGACTGAACCATGGTATCCTGTCACTGACTGTGTTTTCCCCAAGTGGCACTTTAAACTGAGCTTAAATTGAGGAATTATTGTGTGTGTGTGTGTGTGTGTGTGTGTTTGATAAGAGAGCTACTTCCCAGTCTACACATCTTCAATATGCATGTTAAACTTTCCCATAGAAACCTATGTGATGTTTTGTATCAGAGCTGTTTCCAGTTCCACAGATACGCTAGCTATCCTTTGCTTGCTGATTCTCTGTCCCTCTAAACCACTCGCAGATGGGTCTGACACACACCTGCTCTGGGGCCAGCGCACTGAGACTGTTAATCCTGTTTTCTGACTTCTTTCTTGGGTGTCCTTGGCTTTCAGGTGGATGATTCTGTTTGTAAGTTTTATCTTTCTCATAATTTACCAATTCTCAGCTCAAAAATCATTAACTTTCAGAAAAGAATGGCTGTTTCTCCTCTGAGCCCATGATTTGCCAACAGTATACCTAGTCCTCAGTGACCCGGAGGGCGACTTGCGCGTGGCCCCTAGCAGCTCCCTCGTTTGCCTCAGGGATGAGAGCCATCGCCAGCTGTTATGCCTGCCCGCTGTCCTAATTCCGTTTCAGTCGTCACTGCCTTCCTTCTATGTCTGCTCACCTCAGCCTGAGCACTCCTCAGCACTTCGACCAGTTCGCTTAGCAGGCTCTCCACCAGGCCCCAGAAACGTGTTCAGTTACCAAAACCAAAACTCCTTACATACAGCCGAAATTCCTTTGCCTACGTCACCCCTGAAACCATTGTTCTAGAACATTACTTTATTTCCTTTGGGCCACAAAATGGACACGACTCCTTGCGTGGTCTCCTTTCCTCTAGACATTCCTCAATCACTCAACATGTTTTCATTCAGGATGAGGTAGTGGCTGGCGACTTCATGGCTAGCGCCACTGGAAGGCCCTGCCCAGGGTGGTGGGCGTAGGGGTGGGGAGGTGGGGGAGGAGTAGGAGGTCACGGATAGGCAGCGGCTGGAGCAGTCACTGTGGTCTTGTCGGAGTCGTGTGCTAAAGGTGTCACCATTCACTGCGCCTCCGAATTCCTCAGTGTTAGTACACCTCCACAAAACTTATTTTGCAACCCCCAGTGTGCATTCGACTTCCCCAGCCGATGCCCCAGCCTTTCCCAGCCCATGCCTTCGCGGCCATGGCGTATACTCACTGACCCGTCCTTCTGCGCATGCTCTTGCATCGCCATTCCGCTGTTGTACCTGACCTCCTCGACCTACGTCAAAACCTCCTCCGCTTCTTTTCCTTCTCCCTGTGGAAACTTTCACCCCTTGCCCCTTCTGTCAGCATTAACTGGCCATGATACTGAGTTGGTACGCATCTCAATTTTTCAAACTCTTTGCATTAGTAATTTCAATTTTTCAAACTCTTTGCATTAGTAATTTCTATTCAGATGTCAACCTACTCGATTGCAAATACATTTAGACCAAAAGGTATGTTTCCATAGACACTTGCTGAGTTAACAAGTGGTATACCTTCTGTGAAGACTGCTGTATTCTTTTTAAAACATCGCCCAAGTATAACAGCAGGGATGCTATGCCAGTGTCACATATTTGAAGAGATTTAGTGGCATTTGTAGTTCTAATTGCATAGTCCTGGGGCAGCAGGAGCGGATGCAGGGAGAAAGCAAGCATCCTATTGTTGAGCTGGGGAATATTTTGAATCTGACATCACAGTTAGTAGGAAGGAAAAATGAAACTTTCCTAAAATATGAATTGAAATTTCCACAGGCTTTTGCCAGGCCAGGGCAGATCTTGGTACATCTGCAGCAGCTGTGTGGGAGACAAACTCTATGCTGGAAGACAGTAGAGTCACCCAGGACCAGAATGTGTGATTTAGAAGAAGGAGAGGCTCCTTTTCCTGGGTTTTCTTCTCCTTTCTTTTTCTTTTTTAGTGCTACACCTCACTAAACTACATCTCCATCCCTTCTGGGTTTGTTTGTTTTTTTTTGAAGCAGCCTTATGTAGTTGTCCCCAGTGCCCTTGAATGTGCGACCCGCCTGCCTCAGCCACCCGAGTGGATGGGGTTCCTAAACCCAGCCACCTCACTCTGCGGAAGGCGACTTTGCGGGGGAGGAGGAGGGCATGGTGTCTGGGAAGTCACAGTCACAGTTGGAACGGCGTTGGGTATGCTGGCAAACTGAAGTCTCACCCCACTCTGTGCAAGGGAGGATCCCGAAGCCTGTGCCTTTCCTAGTAAGACATTAATCAGGGTCTCCAAAGGGCCATTCACACGGGCACCTTCATACAAAACAAAATGTTATACTCATGTTTATATTTGTGACCATTAAACTTAAAAAACGTCTGTTTATTTCTCATATTTTTGTGAAGGACAATTTTTTCTTGTTAGTATAGAGGAGAGAACTGGAGGTTCTTAAAATATTCTTAATAAAATGTTAAGAAGAATATAGACAAACTGAAATCAGGTTTAAATGAAAGTGTGTGGAGAATAATATCGAGTGGCTTAGCCACGGTTTCCCTTGCTTTCTGCACGAATTTCCTTTTCATGTACATCTAGTGAGATCACATAACTAGTAAAAGATTATAAAAAGAAAATCTCTCTTTACAGTTACTCAGTCTTGCCTCCAGAGCAGATGGCACGATTTTCCTCATGGTTGTTGTTACCCAGAATTCGTTTTTCTCAAACGGAGCCCCTGCACTAGGCCCCAGCAGACCCTTCCACACCAAGTGCTGCATAGTGAAGCCAAAGCTTTCAGGCATCAGGCAGACCCCAGAACAAAGGAAGTTTTTCCTGAGCTCAGTTTACCTGAATCAGCATAACAAAGAAATTCCTTGTGCATTAATCCCTACCAAAAATTGTTTTAAAACCTGATATAATATGATATTAACCAGCTTTTTTTTTTTTATTATTGTTTCCTCTTTTATGTCTTACAAGATGTGCCAGTCCCTATTGCCCAGTAATAATTTCATTCTGTTTTGCAGAATGGAGGTTACCCTGATTCATTAATCAAGAATAAAAGCCAATTAGAAGTACGACTAAATTTATTTTAATATTGTCTTTCGACATCGCTATAGATTTCAGGTAAAGCTTTCTTTTCTTTTGTTCTTACGTATTTGGTACAGGTTTCACTACGTAGCTGGGACTCACTGTGTCCTCCTGTTTCAGCCTCCCCAGTGCTGGGATTACAGGGTGTAGCACCACGCCTGGTCTCTGTGGCCAGCTCAGTGGGCCCCAGGGCAGGACTGGTGTGGTATGTGGTGCCAAGGATCGAACCCTGGTCCCTGTGATTCCCTAGGCAGGCACTTAGTCCACTGAGCTATCTGGCCAGCCCTCAAGCTTTCTGTAAAATGGATTTTAAGGAATTCAGGGAACTCGGTGGAAAAGCCTCATTACTCTCCACTTGGCTGGTGCTATCCATGTGGCTACACTATTGTGTTGTAACTTGGTTAGGGCCACAGAAAGCCCCGAGCAGCTGTAGCAAGTCTTCTGGAGCCTCCATTGATAACAAAGCAGCCCACTGAGGCACGTGTTCCCTAGGCTGGCGACCACGGGCTTGGAGACACTGACTCATCTGTTACCCAGAAATCCCAAGGGGTTTCTCAGGTACTCAGTGGTGGAAATATGGTAGGGTGAGGGCATGAGTCAGCTGTGCTCGTGAGGAGTGCGCTGTGCTACTATGTGTGATTCTTCCAAATTCTTGGACTGTTGGGAGTACCGCAGGGGCCCCCCTGTGGGGGGCCGAATTGTCCCTGGTATTGCTGGGGAAAGCCACGTTTGTCCAGCTAGTTGCTTGCTAACATCCACGGCGGCCCATCACCACGCTAGCTCTGCTGTAAATGTGCCCAAAGCCGCCTTTCCACAGATTTTTATCCCGAAATGCTCTCTCCCCACCTGCTTCTGGCCTAATCAACTCTGCCCCAGAACTGCTGTTTCCCTTAAGGCAGCACCTGGCTCCCCAGGGTGGTCTGCTTAGAGTCTGAGTCATCCCAAAAATATGTATTGAGCAACTGCAAGAAGCCAAGCCCTGGGCCCGTTGCTAAGGATACAGTGTTAAATAACATTGTCTTTGCCCTTGAGTCACTCCCAGCCTGGCGGTGGGGGCAGTGCTCTCCTCGGTTTGCTTGACAGATTTCTTGATAGCTAAAAATGGTATGCCTAGCAATGAAATGAAGGGGAAAATTAAAAGGCCGAAGACTCACCCTAAACATAACAAATAGCATAACATGTTCTATCTAAATGAGCCTACAAGATAGAAAAGAGAAAAATGTAGTGCGAGTTAGGCCTGGGCACAGTTCCTAAGACACGGAGGGATTCTAATTCCACTGGAACGCTGAGATGAGCCCTATGGCTCAGCGAGCATTTCCTACCCGCTCCTGCTGCTTTTCCCTCCCTAGTCTCTGATGGCAGTTGCCCTGGTCCCAGCAGTAAAGGAAGCGCTCCCCTGTCCTCCAGGGATTCATCTTTCCAGGTTTGCACTGTACTAACCTGACTGCGCGCTACTTTTTCTCCTCTTCCAGAGCCTGCCTCTCCTCTGCCGCTCCTTGCTTT
>PVJA010018335.1:0-23806 GCA_004027025.1 Myocastor coypus | reverse complement strand
TCTTGCTGTGAGGAATTTTAGTCTTTAGAGAGAAGGAAAATAGGAGGGGAAGAGAGGTAGAAGGAGAATGGAGAGAGAAAGAGACACACACACAGAGAGACAGAGAGAGCCGGGTTTCCATGTGAGATGCAAATCAGTGCAAGGGGCTCCAAGTAAAAATCCCAGGATTTCAGTAGTGGGATTCTCCCTGACCTCCCCAGCTCAGCTGCTTTTCTGTGCTCTGAAGAAAGTAAAACTTAGGCCACAGAAGGCCAACTCTAGGCTTCCATTTATATTACTAAGCTCTCAAGAAAGTCCATCTCTCACGGAATTAAGTTGGACAATTTCCCTACTGTACATCAACTCGGCCCTGAGGAGCGTCTCACCTCTGTTAGCGTTTGTGTCTAGGCGTCCCCCCAAACCCTCGTGCAGTTATGAGGGCTTCTGGGATTCGTGATTGGTTTTTGGTTTTTGGTTTTTTTTCCTTTAAATTTTTATTTTTATTTTTTAAAGAGCACAAATTAGAATTAAAACAAAAAAAAATTACAAGTGGTACAGAATTTCTTAACGAAGTAATAAGAATTTCACAGTATTTGTTGTAACATAGTGCTGTCTTCTAACCAGTTACACATTACCAGATGTATGCATGTAAGCTTGGAAGAAGAAAGAAAAAAAGAAAGAAGTGCATAAGAAATTAAAAGGAGCAAAAGCATCAACAATGGAAAAAAGGAGTCAAAACGAATTAAATATCTGCTCCTTTCCAGCAGAACTGTACTGTACAGTTGTCCAAACCCTCCTGCGTACATACATAGAAAAAACACTTCCTGCCACTCACTCTCCCGTCCTCAGCTCAGTAATTCCTTCCTTTGGAATAAGTCCATCCCCCTTTCAAGTATCTAGTCTACCTGTCAGATTCCATTTTTCTCTTTCAAGTACTCACAGTATTGAAAAATTACAATGTTTGCATATGTGGGCCTGGGTGAGGTTTATTTCACTTAAGAGTATTGCCGGGCATGGTGGCACATGCCTGTAATCCCAGCACTCGGGAGGCTGAGGCAGGAGGATCGGTGCGAGTTCGAGACCAGCCTGGGCTACAAAGGTGAGCTCAAGGCCAGCCTGAACTGCACAGTGAGACCCTGTCTCAAAAAAAAAAAAAAAAAAAAAAGTTCTCCAGTTGCATCCATTCACCAAGATTCAAACTTATTCTGTTTCATAACTTTTATCCTGTTATAACTGAATGATACTCCACAGTGTAAAAATACCACATCTTCTTTCTCCATTCTTCAGTTGCTGGGCATCTGGTTGCTTCCAGGGTTTAGCTGTAGCAAATCACACTGCTGTAGACATGGGTGCACATCTAGCAATGTAGTATGAGATGTTTCTCATTGCGTGATTGGTTATTGGGGGGGGCTGCACCCCCCCTGTGTTAGGTCCGGGAGACATCGGGAGAAGGATGAGCCAAGAGTCGGTGCCTCAAAGTGTTATAGAGCTCTTTTATTAAATAAGCTGTGCCGGCACAGGGTCATCCTCAGGAAGAGTGACCCCGAGCGGCTGTGTGAGCGGGTTTTTATAGGGCGTCTATGCTAATGAGGGATTTAGCAAGCAGGTTTTACAGAAGCCAATAGCATATGTTATTCGGGGGATTGGGGAAGGTGATTGGGGTGATGTGAGTACTGTGGACAGCTAATGGGAAAGTGAGCCCTCGGGCAGCTAACGGGAAAGTGAGCCCTCGGGCAGCTAATGGGAATGTGGTGACTTTATTTTTGACCAGGAAACCAAAGGGGAAATTGGAACCTAAAGGTCTCAGAAAATAGAAAACTTAAGGAAACAGGAACTCACTTGGGTCTTATCAGGAACTAAGCAGATAAGCACTAGTCATCCGTAACTATGCATGCATATACATATATATATATATATATATATATATATATATATATATATATATATATATCACTCCTAACACCTGGGGCAGGTGATTTGCATTTTAATGTAAGGAAGGAAGAGAAGTTAGTTGCTTGAGCCACTGCTAGCTCTCTCCTTTCGCTCTTGCTCTTGCCCACCCCCTGTGAAGGGTTGTTTTCTGCCATGTGCCTCTCTGCCTCGGAGCCAGCGAAGTATGGACTGAAACCTCCATTGCTATGCGCTCAATAAACCACTTCTGCCTTCGCCTTGGGGGTTGGGTGTTCGTCCCTTCAATGAGAGAAGAGCGGCTGGGACAGCGGCTTGGAGTCGGCCGCGTTCACAAGCACGAGCGCTCCGCAAGCTGCTCAGCGTCTCTCAACCGCTGTTTCCTCACCTATAAAATGGGACTAGAACGTGCTCCACACTGGGAGGCCTTGTGCCTACCTGCGCTTCAGTGCCAAGCGCTGCAGCTAAAGCCCGTGAGCAGCGCTTTCACAGTGACATCTGTTCACATTTGTTCACTATTTTGCTCCTTCTGACCACTCTGATGCCCCCGCTTCCTGTGGCTAACGACAGCCGCTCTTTCCTACAGTGTCCACCCTGAAATGACCTCTGTCGTCATCGTTCCATTCTCGCCTTTCTCTGAGTTCTCAGTCAGTGCCAGCGGTGGGCACAATCCAGCTGAACAAACTGATTTTCAGGCTTGAACACCGAAGCTGCTCGGGAGTTCTGGCCTCGTTCTGGCCTCGCTCAAGTCACACCTGTTAAATATACTTTGAACTGGAAGGAGCTCAGCAAGCATAAAGAATGAGCTCTTCCTGGAAGGTTTTCAAGAAACAAGACCGTAAAAGACTGGATCCAAATTGTTTTTAAAAATAAATCGAAGTGCACGGGGAGGCCCAGTTTACAATCATGTTGGATTTGTACATCTGCAAACGTGGTGATGTTTTGAGCCAGGAAAATGAACAGTTCTTGTAATTTGATCTTTCAGTTCTAAAACTTTCACGATGAAAGAGAAGAGGGTGTGCCCTCGTATTCTAGGTGAGCCTTCCCACGTAGGCAGATGGGAGAGAAGAGGTGTATTGATAGGATAGAAAGAGATGGAGCCTGAGCCCCTAGCCGAGGCCGACTAAGCCTGCGCTTCTGGCAGCTGCCGGAAGACCTCAGGCACTGCAAGTCTCTGACACTCACTTTCTTCTTCTTTAACTTCATGACAATATTGTTCAGTGCCTGCCATATTATTTTTGAATATTTTCTGATTTTATTTTCAATCTATAAAGACTGGAATATCCCAGAGTCACTATCTGCCATTGTTCAAGCAGCCAACTTCCATATTATTGAAGGTAAATATATGCAGATTTTAGGTGCCAATGTACACATTTTACTTAATAATTATAGAATATTTCATGATCTAGATGTGCACACATTCATGTCTTTGCTTGTAAAACTGTGTTCCTGTGAAAGTTCTTTTTTTAATGTTATGCCCTTGGTGCAGGGTGATTCAGACTCACAGTCATGCTCCTGTCCCAGCCTCCCCAGCGCTGGTATGACAGGCGTGCACCACCATGCCTAGTCTCGGTGGCAGGCTCAGTGTGGGGCTGGCACATCATGCAGTCCCGGGGATTGAACCTGGGTCCTTGCACTTGCCAGGCAAGAGCACTTAGGCTGCTGAGCTCTAGCTCCATGGCGCTCACGAAGGTTTTGGATTGTGACTTTTTGGTGCGCACGCACAGGGGATTTCCTTGGCTCCTCCAGAGGTAGGTGCATTAGCAGTCTCCATGCACTCTGACAACCTACGAGTGCCATTCTTTAAGTGCTAGTGTTACTTCTGCAGTCTACCTGAAGCGCTATAGCCTGCTGCCCCAAATCCTGGACAGCCTTCTTAGCCTAGCTTTTGTCGCTTGTCTTTAGGTGTCCCCAGTCTCATGTGGCCATAGGTGGGGCTTCTGAGGAGGCCGCTGGACCTACAGTGTGTCACTGATTCATGGTGCAGTGTTAGAATGAAGGGCGCTAGGAGTATGTGTGTGAGTGCTGCATGCCCCGGGGAAAGGGCGGCACGGGTTGAAAGTAAGGGATAAGAAGGGGCTCTGGCTAGCGACTCGCAGCTTGTCACTTGCTTGGCTGCTCGGCACCTTCTGCCCACCACAGACTGTTTCTGGTCTGGGATGCCTGGCTGCCGGGCCACCCTCCCCTGGCGCCAGCCGACTACAGGCTAAAACCTCTGCAGACTGGGAAAGGTACAGCCCTTTCCTCCTCTGTGGACTGTGGGTGTCAAGATTATTTTAGAAGTTTTTATTTACTTATTTATTTTATTTGGTACAGGGTCTCGCTATGCAGCTTGCACCTGTCGTGATACTCCTGTTCCAGACTCCCCAGTGCTGGGATTACAGGCGTGCACGACCATGCCCAAGCTGTAATGAGGATGGAATTCTGGGACTACAGGTGTGCACGACCACGCCCAAGCCATAATGAGGATGGAATCCTGGGCCCTTGCACTTGTCAGGCCAGGACTTAGACCTGAGTTAAAAAATTCAAAATAACAATAGCGGATACACTGAGTATTTTTGTCATTAATGGACTTAATGAGGGTGTCAAGTATTTTATTTTAGCCACAAGAAAAGTAACTATGCCAACAAGCTCAGTTCCAAGACATTGCAGTGTCTCTCGGGAGGGGGTGTAGAACCACAGCCTTGCACAGCTACCCCATGTCATTCTTTTTATCTTTCATTCATTTGGTACATGGTCTCACTATGCAGCTCACAATCATAGTGATCCTCCTGTCTCAGCGATCACAGGCGTGTGGCACCACGCCCCGGTTCCATGGCGAGTGTGGCCTGGCACGCCAGGGATTGATCCTGAGTCCTTGAGTTTGACAGGCAGGTGCTTAGACCTCTGAGCTATCTCCCCAGCCCTGTCATCTTACATATCTGGGCACATAAGACCTGCAGAAAAATCTCGTTGCTTCCGAGTGGATCTGCTGAGCAGGTCTTATAAAACTTCTCACTTATTTTTCTTTCCAGGGAACATTTGGCTCTTGATTCCCAGAAAACTCAGGCATCGGGGCCCACTCTGTGCCCTGGGAAGTGTAGCTTATGCTCAGAGCTCTGATCTCCTGCTACTCACGGAAAACGACAAGGGCAGTCACTAGAGACCTGCAGCGAGCGTCATGCGCCTCTCCTCGGGGTCCTGCTGAGGTCCTGCTCTCTTTCCCTCCAAGCCTTTCTCATCAGACAGGTCGTGGAGAAATCCTTCCTCCTGATTAAGGGACATGCGGGGAGGCGGACACACTGTATTTTAGTTTATTTCTCCAGTTTCCTTATTAATCAGACACGTGCTCATTTGCCTTGAGGTTACAAATGAATCTCCTCTTTAAGCCCTTCAGTATACCTTTCTTCATCATTGCAAGTGTTGTCCACTAGGAGAATGCACTTTGCTGGGGCTCCAACCTGGGCTTCTTCCCCTTAACTGTATTTGTGGTTTTGCTGTTGTTGTTTTCTATCTCTCTCTCTATCTATCTATCTACCTATCTATCTATCATCTATCTATCTATCTACCTATCTATCTATCATCTATCTATCTATCTATCTATCTATCATCTATCTATCTATCTATATACCTATCTATCTATCATCTATCTATCTATCTATCTATCTATCTATCTATCTATCTATCATCTATCTATCTACCTATATATCTATCATCTATCTATCTATCTATCTACCTACCTATCTATCTATCTATTTATCTATCTATCTATCTATCATCTATCTATCTACCTATCTATCTATCATCTATCTATCTATCATCTATCTATCTATCATCTATCTATCTATCTATCTATCTATCTATCTATCTATCTATCTATCATTTGGTTCAGTTTCTTGCTATGCAGCTCAGACTCATAGTGTGCAGGGCTGTGCCACCATGCCCAGTCTCAGTGGCCAGCTCAGGGCACACCGGGGGCAGGCCTAGCATGGCATGTGGTACAGGAATTAAAACCAGGTCCTTGCACTTTCCAGGCAGGGGTTTAGGTTTCCAAGCTATCTCCTCAGCCTTGTATTTGTTATTTGTTAAAAATAAAATAAAATTAGGAATGAATGTAAATATTTATTTAAATGAGGAAAGGAAATCAGAACAAATTTAAAAAATTTTTAAAAGATTACACGTGCCATATAATTCACAAAAATTAAAAAAAATTTTATTAATTAATTATTATTTGGGGAAAACCTGCTTGGGACCCTCCTGTTTCTCTCTTGGACAGGAGCTTTCTTTCTCATGATAAATCTATTCTGTTCATAAAAAAATTAATTACTATATACACCCCTAAAAATATTATTTTCCAGGGCTGGAGAGATAGCTTAGTGGAATAAACGCTTGCCTGGCAAGCGCATGATCCTGAGTTCAATCCTCAGTAAAACAAGCAAACAAAAAAAACCCAGAAATTATTTTCCTTATATATTCTTTGGTCTCTTGATGTATCAGTGACTTAGAAATGTAGAAATGCCATTTCCAATAGATATTTCAGTAAGACACTTCAACTTTTATCTGGCAAAATATTTGCAATATTTTTAGTATTGCCACCTTCCTATTGGAACTGCTTTGGAAGTCTTTTGAAATTTCTGTAACGTTTGTGGAAGTTGTTACTAAGATGCTCTCTTACGCGATGTGTAAGATTCCAGCGTGTTTCCAGCTCCCGGGCTCCGCGGCTCATACTCAGGGCTTTTCGTTGGCAGTGTTCATCACCCGGGAGGACTGTGCGCCAGTGAGGCCCCGGATGTGGGCTCTGCGACCTGCAGCAAGCCTGCGGGAGCCCGCGCTGGGGAGGCGCTGCCTCTGACCTGGGCTCGCTGTGTTTTCCACGTGGGTCTAAACTTTTTATTTAGTCGCTTTAAGAAGCCGTGCCACCTGGCACCTGGTAGCCTACGTGCCTGCCGACGCTGGTTCAGACGAGACTGACATGCAGATCGGGAGAAACTAGCAAGGGCAAGGTCAGAGCTGCGCATCGTTTAATCAAATGTGTTCTGTTCGTGACCTGATGAGCCTGGCACGGAATCGTGTAGTTGCTTTTTTTTTTTTTTTTTTTTTTTGGCAGTACCAGGGAGTGAACTCAGGAGCCCGCGCTTGCTACACAGGATCTTTGTCTACTGAGCTACCTCCCCAGCCCTAGAATTGTTCATATTGCCCTTTAGCTAGTGCCGTGGATTCATTAATCTCCATACTTGGGTTATGGTATGTTTAAGTGTGTAAAGAAGGAGGGAATCTGTAGTCGGCCTGTTAAATCTGGGTGCCTGATATTTCCATGCTCTGAAATCTCCTGGGGACATTTCTGTCATACTTTTTTGGTAGATCCTTCAAGTAGTACCAACATATGAGGAATGTAATGATTGATTTCCTGTGGCTGTATCTTCTTTCAGGTATTTTTATTTAAAATTTTATTTTAAATATATCGAGGCATAACAGAGGCAGAGATATTGACTACCCTTGCCTTTTCACTCATTTTGTGTGTGTGTGTGTGTGTGTTAGACACTTTTAACTGCTTTTTTGTCCTGCACCGGGGTCCTGCATGGGTGTGGATGAAGGGTGTCTAACTAAGGTCTTCCACAAAATGAACCACTGTAACTTAGGGGACTTTAGTAGCTCTCCACAAATATTTACCCAGAAATGAAGACAGCTTTCTTCTATATCTAGACACATTATGAAAACACTCACATAATTTTGCTCAGAAAACCCGCTGGGGAATATTAGATTACTTAACAATGCCTCCTTCTAACCTCACCCAAACCAAAAAGCAGTGATTATAGGCTATGAAAAGTTCTCGTACATGGTTGGGGAAGGTGACAATTGTCTAAGTCTATGCTCAGGCCAAGATGTCCATGACTCAGACATAGAGCTCCCAAGAATATGTTGACCATAACGACCACAATGGTGGCAGACAATGTAGGACGTGACCCGCTTTTGACATAAAAAACTGAACTTACATTTGACATGGAAAGAATTTAGGTTTTGCCAAGTGTTTATTCTTCAAAAAGCGTAGGTTGCTTTATAACAGCCAAGAGTTCTACCACAAGTAAGAATAAATTCACTTGGCCTCTCATTGACGTTTCTCCCTGCTCTGTAGCGAGTCTGCGCGCCCACGTCATTACGCAGAGCTGCGTGCAGCACACAGAGCTGCTTCCTGTGGGGCTGGTCCGTACGTGCCACACATTTCAAGCCCTTTGTTCACACCTGTTCCTTCCCTTCCTCCCTCCTCTTCTAAAGCGGGACGGGCAGAGGGGAGGGCAAGGCCGGCACAGGGACTGGACCAGCAAATCACCATTCGCTAAGTGCGCGCGTCTGTCAACTTCCCGCCAGGAATGTGAACCTCGTGGGCTACGCACGTGTAAGAAGAAACCGAGATAATTAAAAAATAAAAATGATTTTCAAATGAGCATGCAAAACCACATTATTTATATCTTGCATGCTGTAGCTATTCCCTGTATCCTTATGGGGACCACGCATTGAGCCGTATTTTAATAACCCTGATACATATGGTTAAATAATTATTGCAGGAAAATTACTGAGCTCAAACAATGACTTCCACAGCTTCATAGGAAGCGGAACTTGGGTGCTAGCCTTGGACTTTTGCAGGAGGAGAATTTGGAACGCAGCAGGTACATCCAAAATACTCCAGTGAAAAAATAAGGTTACAGGGAATGTGTTTTTTCCTGTGTTTGAGAAATCTTGTCTATACATTAGTACCTAAGATAACTCACAATTACTTTAATGGGTTGATAACTTTGCACTACTGTCAGTACAACATTTATAAATTCAGCATGAGATTTTTTTTTTTTTTTTTTTTATAAGAAATAGGCGGAAGCTTAGTAATGTCCTAAAATGGTTGTTTATCATGTTGCAGGCCTTCGGTAGTAAACTGCAGCTACTTGTTACAAATGCTGTCATGTGTGTGAAAGGTGAAAGCCAGGCAAAGAACAATATCATTATGAGTCATGTGTTTACCACAAAGGACGGGGAGAGGCACTGCGCAGGCGCAGACCGTGAGGGCTGTGGGTGAGATCTGCTCAGTGTGAGGCTGCCCTGCACCCAGGAGCTGGGGCCACAGCACTGCGGGGCGATGCCCACAAGGGGACGTGAGTGAGGCCCTTCCCGCCAGCCACCAGCAACAGCACAGGGGTCTCCGTCTTACCGTCGCTCTGGACAACAGGCCTGAGTTCCCACAGCACCAGAAGAATAGGCTCTTTCCTTAATAATTTGAAAATGATTATCTGAAAGTTGAAAAAAAACTTTTGAAAATATCATTTCTCTTCTCTACTCCAAGCCACTGGCAGCTTCTCATTCCCTTTCAAAGCAAACCCCAAGCCCCTTGCTACCTGCCGGGCTGCCCCGTGCCCCGCTTGCGCCACCTGCAGAAGCACTGTTGCCAGGCTTCTTCTTAAGTCCTTGTCGGTCGCGCTGGTCTTCTGATGGACTTCAAATCTCAACTTCCGTCTGCAGTATCCTCGGGTTACCAGTGAGAATGACTCCTCTGCTTTCTTTCTTCTTTTCTTTTTTGTTTTTATGCATTCGGTACAGGTTCTCACTGCGCAGCCAGGACTCCTAGTGAGCCTCTTGTTTTCAGCATCCCCAGGGCTGGGATGACAGGCGCGTGCCCGCACGCCTGGTCTCGGTGGCCGGCTCAGTGTCCCTGGGGGTGGGGCTGGTGCAGCCTGTCGTTCCGGGGCTCGAACCCTAGTTCCTGCGCTTGCCTAAGCAAGCGCTTAGTCTGCTGAGCCACCTCACCGGCGTCAGGAGACATTTGGGACCACGCTGCCTCTCCCTGTGCACCCACCTCAGCCCCTGCATGAGACTTTCATCACTCAGGTATGTGCTGTTGCTCCTTCACCACTGTCTTGTCTGCCCTGAGGGAAGCTTCATGGGTCATGAGTTCTGCCTACTTTACTGCCATATATTGCAACACATGCCTGGCACATGGCTGGCACCCAGAATGTACATGGTGAACGCATGCGCAGCTTCTGGAGCGGCACAGAGCACCCACTTTGCTCAGCTCCGGAGGAGCAGCGCTTCATGGAGACTGTGAGCCCGCAGAGCTCTGGCGCCCTTCCCCAACGTCTTTTGTACATAGGTGAGAGGGATGATGAGGTGCTCTTGCAAGGTCAGGGGTAGGATGCGGGAAACACTTCCCTGGGCGGTCCCCCTCACCGCATGGCTTTTCTGTATGAAAGCCCATTCTTCTAGGGCTTTCCTCCAATGCGCAATCGCAGGAGAAACCTGCAGGAGAGGGGTGTACTCATGAGCGGGCACTGGTCTCCTAACAGTGCTTCAGAACAGAAACGAGTACATGGCTTCACATGAGCACAATTCTTCCTCTTCTTCTTGGCCTGAGTAGATGGAAGATGAGAACGATGTGATATTACACAAGTAGAAAACCTCATACAGAGAGACTGAGAGGAGGATTGCCAAGCGGGCTTTGTGTGTCTGTCCAAGCTGCCATGAAAAGATGACCAAGACACAGAGATCCACCTGTTGGTCCGTGGATACATCTATACGTACACGAGGCACACAGTAGCAAAGCCAGAATGGTAACCTCGGTGCAGCAGAAGCCAGCTTCATGTGAGGACATTCAATTTATTTTTAAAAATTTATGAAATATGAGTTCAAAAGTGAAGACAACAAATGACAGTTGAATGACATTAAGAGGAACATAAGGTAAATAAGCAAATTTTGACCAAAATTTTACTGTATAATATGTGGAGGACCCTCTGAGCAGCTCATCTGGAGCGGAGAATGGCCGTCTCCTCAGTGGCTGAGCACCAGACCCCCAAACCTCAGCTACCATCTCAACAGCCCAATGCAAATGGCGTTCTCTGCATGTGGCAGAGGTAAGTGCAGGCGACCTACCCAGCTCTGTTCACTGTACTCACCTGCTTCCCACAATTCTCAGTCATTCCTCCTCAAGCCACTCTCCCTCCACCAAATAAAACCCAGATACAGCCTGCTGGGTCAGCCTCTTTGTTCCGGAAAGCCATCGTCATGGCTGGACTTACGGCCCCTTGTCCAATAATTATAAATATGCTTTAGTGTCTTTACTGTCACCGTGGGTTGCACTGGGAGTGGTAGATTGGAATTAACTTGATGGGATTCTAATAAAACATCTATGGGATTACAAATGCTGACTTCTTGGACCAAGACAGGAACCTGGAGGGGACTCCTATACTTTACTGTATAATAAATAAAGTGGAAAAAAAAAAAAAAAAAAAAAAAAGAACCAAAAAATATATGCAGTTAGAAATCCAAATTCTGGTACAGTGGAAAATTTTTAGTTTACCACAGTGCCCACAGGGATTTAAATGATTAGAGAAAGATGACAGTTATGAAGAAGGGACAGATAAAATCCAATATAGGAATCAGGAGTACCACTAAAGCAGAAATGACAATAAAAGGACTAGAAAGTTGTTCAAATATATCATAAAGTAAAATTTACTCTGAAATTGGGGAAGAATAAAATGAGAAAATCCTGAAATAGGACAGTTAACACTTATAACTATGTTACATGAAATAACTGAACTTCAGTGGGAAAAAATATTTGGACACACACGCACGCACACACACACACACACACACACACACACACACACACACACACAATGTAGACAAAGGCAGGACTGAAACTGCTCTCGTTTTCTCAGTAATAACATTCCATTCCCAGAGAGCTGGTACGTCTGCAAAGTTACAGTGTCAGAGATTTGAACCAGAAATACGACATGCTGATGCAATATTTATGTATTAAATAATAAGCAAATGATTGAACATAGAAGAATGTACTGGGCCAGCCTGATAGCTCAAAAGACTCAAGCGCCTGCTTAGGCGGAGCACAGCAGCCAAGGTTCAATCCCTGGCTTGCTGGGCCAGCCTCAGCTCACCACACACACACACACACACACACACACACACACACACACACACACACACGCTGAGCGATTGAGACTGGGTGTGGTGGTGCACGCCTGTAATCCCAGCGCTTGGGAGGCTGAAAACAGGAGGATCACTATGAGTCTGATCTGTGTAGTGAGACCCTGTGGACCCTGTGGACTCTCTGTAGACCCTGCACACCCTATCCTAAATACAGGAGAAAAATAATGTACAGAAGAGAGAACTCAACAATCCTTGTAGAAAACCCCAATGATGTCAACTTTTAATGAAATTGGAGGTTATTTCTTTACAAGAATGTAGTCTGTTTCCCAGAAAGAAAGCATGACTAGAACCTCGCTCCCAAACCCAGCAGCCAGCATGTGTGTCTGTGCTGTGGCTGAAGCTGAAATCTGGTTGCCATTTGTGACTCGGCTACTGAGTCCCCCGTTATTGCATGGGCCGTTCTGCGCCCCAGGGACTCAAGGACAGATGCCGGCTGGCTGCCTGCCCCAGGCGTTTTCAGAATAATATTTCTACGCAGCCACTGCACCCCAGGTGATTACAGACTGGGGCAGTGTATTTGCACACACTCTTGCTTTTCTTTTACTCTACATACCTCCTAAACACCATGCACTGTGCTGTCTTTCTACAAAGGCGCGTGTAGGCTTCCGTTACCACAGGCGCTGTCCTCTGCCAATCCGAGGAGCTAGCGGAGAGGAGAGCAAGGTCAACCTGCTGGGTGCAAGACTGCCACACTCCAGCCCAGGGCTCCGCCTTAGGGGTCTCCCGCCCTCATCTGGAAGGTTGTTGGGGTTTTTCTGACTTTTAAAATTCATTTTAAGGAGAAAAGAAAAGATAAAATGGCAATGAAACAGTTTCAAAACATGTTAGTAGGACAGCCACAATAATTAATACTGTTAACCCCTTGTATGCCAAGCTCCAGCCTGAGCAACCCGGAATCAGGCTGACCACAGTCAAAACACCATGTGTACACCAACACCTTGGTCTTATCTCAGCCCAATTGCTCGGGAGGGTAGAGACCAATAAAGAGAATAAAACAAACAAACAAACAAACAAAAACCCTTGCTGAGTCTACTCTGTTAGGAGAGTAGTTCTTGTTTTTTCTTACAGCTACTAAGGTCAACGGCTTTCAAAACCAGTTTGTCTTAAGCTGCTGAGGGCTGCTTCCCACTAACTCCATAATATAATAAGCACATCTATACCCGGAGCTTGCACGACTTAGTCAAAGCCCGGCCTGGTAGCAACTCCGACACTGCCTGTGCAGCGCGCCCAGGGCCGCTCTTGCAGTGCTACCTTGGCCCGCGCACACGATACGTAGTTAGGACCCAGGGACGAGTGTGAGTGCAAAGCCACAAACTGCTCCACTGTAGCCCCGCAGCACCATCCAGACAAAGAAATGAGCGTGGAAACCCCGCCTAGCCCCCGGGGTACTTCTTCACAGTCAATCTGGGGGTCAAGTGCATCTGGGCAGCTTGGGGTCACCTGGGGACACAGCAAAGAGGGAGCCAATCCTGGGTAGCAGGACAGCAACGGGGACACGGGTGCTGTGTGTGTCTCCCACTGCACAGTGGGCAGAGGAAGCAGAGGAATCGCCCTGGACTTCCAGGAGGTTCCAGCTTTAAGGTCTGTGCAGACTACAGCCACATAAGTCACACCGAGTCGGACTTTTGAGCCAACTGGAGGCCTTTCACAGAGCATTCACAGCACCAGGAGAGACCCAGCCGCATAATCATCTCATCCACTCTGCCCACTTTCCAGAACAAGCAACATGCTGGCTGCTTCTTCTTCTTCTTCCTCCTCCTCCTCCTCCTCCTTCTCCTCCTCCTCCTCCTCCTCATTCTACCTCTTCCTCCTCTTCTTCTTTCCCCTCTTTTCCTCTTCTTCCTTCTTTTTTTACAACAATAACAATTGCATGGTGTTGTCTTTGTCATAGTTGTTCAGATCACAAGATGCAGATATGTTTTCTTATCTAAACACCATTATTACAGATCTTGCTTTTCATTGCACAAAGAGAAAGTAGCTATGTGTTTAGTCCAATAGTGCCAGCCATCTGGATGAATCACAGCCATTGCTTGACCAGTTTCTCTGTGAAGGCCTGAGAGAATGTTTTCCCTCTTGGTGTCTCTCCTGAGGCACACTGTACATCATCCATCATTTCCCTTGTGGGTCCATATTCTACTTGAACCGGAAATTTGGGACACCCCTGGGTTATAGGATGTTACAGCACAGGTTCTTTTTTGTCCTCTGTCCTCACTGACCTTGAAGGGCTAGAGCCAAAATATTGGCTATCTTTGTAGCCTTTCTTTTTCTCTCATTATTTGGCTGCCAATTTAAATTGCTAACCCTCCATAAGAGAAGCTTGACAATATTATTCCCTATAACATAGGCACTTGAGCTTAATATCACTGTCTTTCTGAATATCAGATGCTTTAGATATAACATGAGACAGGTATTTTCCATCAATTATTGATATTCTAAACTTTAAATCCCTATAGAATGTAGAAAAAATAATTGTGCGTTGCTACACAGATATTTAGGAACTTAACCGTTTACAAAATTGTGGCGGTACACTTCTATGGCCTTTCTTTCCTTGTCTCATGTTCTCCTTTATGGCCTTTTTTTTCTTTCTTTCATTTTATTTTTATTTTACTTACTTACTTATTTATTTATTTATTTATTTATTTATTTATTTATTTTTATTTATTTTTTTTTTGTGGGACCGGGGTTCAAACTCATGACCTTGCACTTGCCCAGCAGGCACTTGTGCCTCGGAGCCATCTCCCCAGCTCCTTTCATTTTATTTTTAAAACAAACATTCAGAGAGAGTATAGCAATAGTCGATATGACATTAGCAGCAGTCCTAATTAAAGGACCAGAGTGACAGGGCTCACGCTCCCCTCGGAGGAGCTTGGTTTTCCCTGCGACTTCCAAACAGAGCTGCGGTCGCAGCCTTCCGGACTCATTTCGGTGGGGGGTCATGGCTTGTTCTTTCAGGGACCTCCCGATGAGTTTCTGGAATGTGAAGATAGCTTTCCTCTAGAGAATCGGCTGGCCTCCACACATACCTGCATTATGAAAAGAGATTTTTACAAGGGGCAGAAGGGGCGGCTCCGTAGTGCGAAACGCAAGCGCTTGGGCCGCTTCCCGCTACCCTCTACTTTATCCGCGTGTGGAGGACAGCGGTAAGGAGCAGCTCACAGGGGTGGTAGGCTAAACAAATGGAATAGATTAGAAAAGGGTTAGGCGCCGGATATGCATTGAATGATAAAACAAATGTCCCCCAAGAGCCTTTTTATTAAAGTCACAGGACTTTCTTTGAAATTGCTTCTTTGTCCAAATTATTTTTATTTTCTTCTTTGCAACATCTCGTCCTGGCTTAACGCTTCCTGTCTTTGTCCTCTCCCTTCGCCCGTCTACGTTTTCTTCTTTAATCTTTCAAGTTAAAGAGTAAATTTGATGCTGAATCGCACCGGTACTGAGCTGGACAATGCACTAGCAATAGGCATTGCAACACATTTTCATAGTTTGTAGCTTATTTTATCATTTCCTACTGATAAACTACAAGATGATTTAGTAAGATTGAGAATGCATATAGGAATAGACTCGTATGTGAGAGAAATATTTCAGATAAGGGTTGCTGTGTATTATTTGATGACATTTTAGAGAACTCTTGGAGCTGGGCCTGGTGGGGCACAAGTGTCATTTCGGCACTTGGGAGGCTGAGGCAGGAGGATTCATGAGCTTGAGATCAGCCTGGGCTACAAAGCAAGCTCAAGGCCAGCTTGAACTACACAGTGAGACCCTGTCTCAAAAAGACAAAAAAAAAAAAAGAAAGAAAGAAAAAGGGAGGGAGGGAGGAAGGGAGGAAGGAAGGAAGGAAGGAAGGAAGGAAGGAAGGAAGGAAGGCGGGGGAGGAAAATAAGCTTCCTGTGTACCCTGCTTCCCGGTCAAGGGCTCAGATGTCACCAGTACAGCAACCCGGATGTCTGTGGGGCCCGCAGCGAGCTAGGTGCACCCCAAGGGGCCCTGGGTGGGACTCTGTCCCCCAGCTTTAGGAGCTGCCCCCATGCTGAAAGGAGTCACACAGATGTTCTGTCCCTGTGGTGTGGTGTGCACAGCATCCTGGGCGCTCACGTGGGGCCACCAGTGCTTGCACTTTTATCTCACTAGGATTTCTGACTCTTCTGCGAAGGCCAACTTCTTTCAATGAACATTCTTTTAATTTTAATAAGAAAAAATGTAGGTTCATGGTCAGTCTGCATTAGGGCCATCACCCACCAGAAAACACTTCCAAACTTGATTTTGTCTTTTACCGGAAACATTCCTTGAGCACAACGCAAGGCCCCCGGAGGGTCAGTGAGTGGTGGTAGAAAGCCTTCCCATATCTTCTCTGTTTAGATGTGGAAGTATACTAAATTCAAGCACTGGGCCTGGGAGATAGCTTTGAGGTCTAAGTGCCTGGCAAGTGCAAGGACATGGGTTCAATGCCCCATACTTCCTGCTGTGTAGACCTTGCCCTGAGCCGGTCACCGAAACCAGGCATGGTGGCGCACGCCTGTAATACCAGCTCTGGGGAGGCTGAGACAGGAGAATCACGACAGGTCTGAGCTGTGCAGCAAGGCCCTGTGCCAAATAAATAAATACTTTTAAAAATAGATAAATCAACCATTAGTTCATACGAAATTAATTTTTTTTTTTTTTTTTTTTTTTTTTGTCTTTTTGAGACAGGGTCTCGCTATGCAATTCAGGCTGGCCTTGAGCTCACTTTTGTAGCCCAGGCTGGTCTCGAACTCGCACCGATCCTCCTGCCTCAGCCTCCCAAGTGCTGAGATTACAGGCATGCGCCACCACGCCCGGCTTGAAATTGATTTTTTTTAAACCCCTGTTGCAACTCTTTTAAGAAATAACCAAGATTGTGAAATTCTTTTGGCCTACCAGTGTACCCCATTTCCCAAACTTAGCCGGCATTACCCCGGGTCTGGGCCTCACCTCTCCTGAACATGGCCGCCGGTCTTCTGCAATCATACTGGGAAAATAACCAGGTGCGCTAACACGGACATAGATCGCCTTGCACATTCAGAGGAGTGCTTGTCATGAACTTGTAGCTGGCGGGCTCATGGACAGAGAGCTAAGTCATGACTGGTTGTCCTGTAACGTTGCTTCTTCAGTGACCGCTGGAGGTCGCTTTCAAAACATTCTGGAAGTAGCTATGTTGGGAAACCGTGTTTCCTCAATATACATATCAGGATATAGAATCGTGTCGCCCAAGGAGGTGAGCTGGCGCTTTGTAGCGATGGCTAATGAAACGTAAGCTGTGCCGCACCCTGTTTGTGCACAGCTGCGGCAGGCTAGGCTCAGATGCCCAAGGAACAGGGACAAAAATTTTCCCAATAGGTCTCATGATTCTAATTTATCAAAAAATTTGACAAGGAAAATACTAAAATAGACAGTTTCACAACTTAAAAGTTATTATTGGCTAGCCGTTAGAACTCTTGAACTACTGCAAGGGCTTAAGGTTCCATAGGTTTGGGGAAAAGGGAGAGCAGAAAAGAAGCTTTCCTTCTTCTAGGCCTCAGCAGGGACTAGCCTGGGTTGAGCAAAACCCAGGCTGAGCAAGGACCATGGCCATTCTTCCTTCTGGAAGCTTCTTGGGATGAAGGCACAGGTGACGGCAGGAGCAACGGGAGCACAGGTGTGCTCAGCTCTGGAACCACTGGTGTCTTACCAGAGCCGGTCGAGGCCTCTTTTCCAAGAAACGCTATCTGGCTCAGTTTGAAAGGCCTATGCCTCAGCATAGCAGCAGGCCCGGTGACACCTTGCTGGTATTTCCTTTTCTCTAACATATGTGGCACATAATATGACCAGAGCTCTAAATACGGTTATTGTTTCATTTTATAGGTGGGAAAACAGAGGCACCAAAGGGTCCAGGACCTTGTTCAAGATCTTACTTCGTAAGGAGCAGAGTTGGAATCAAAAGCAAGCAATTTGGATAGAGCTAAACGTGCGGCTTGAGGTAACTGACCAGCATTTACATCTAAAAACCCTGGAAGAATTATTCTGCTTTTATTCCCATAATTGCTTCAAAAAGTAAGAAAGACATCACGTGTAACCCACTTATAGGTTAGTCAGAGTTACTGTCCTACGACGCCAGGAGGAGCGTATCTACGAAATGCTGCAGCAAGAGTCTCACAGGAGGATTTAGCATTTGGTCCTGGAAACGCTGAAGCTGTCTATGTATACAAGGTTGAGATAATATTTATTTCAGTGAAACATTGTGAGTCTGTTCATTTTTATACCCAGAGCTTTGGAACACGCAATTGTTTCTTAAGTCTTGTTAACATAACCCAGTTTCACACTGGTATTTCTCCTTTCTTCTAATGAGATTAAGTTTAGGGAAAACCAAATTTTTTCTTAAAGCAAGGGTTATTTTCACTGTAATGTTATTTATCTTTCAAACAAACTAGTATCCTGGACCACAGGTTGTTGTTATAAAATATGAAGTATAGGAATGTTAAAACATATGACTGATTTTTCTTTAAGAATTATAAATCCTTTGGAGCAGGTTATCATCTTCTTTTTTTTTTTTTTTCTTCTCTTTTGTTTTTTCCTCAGCCTGCCCTGTGGGTGGTGCTGGCATAGCATGTGGTGGCAGGGATTGAACCACGGTCCCTGCAGTTGCCTCAGCTTGCCTAAGCAGGCGCTTTAGACCGCTGAGCCACCTCGCCAGCCCCATAGGTTCTCATTTTCAATTAATTTCTGAGAACATGTACAGTATTTTCACCTTTACCATTAATGTCCTGAATAGCTACTGATCTGTAATGTCATTGAGAATCAGTTGGTATTGCTGAAATTTTCTTTCCTTTCCTTTTTTCTTCTCCTTCCTTTTCTCCTTCCCTCCCTCCCTCTCTCTCCCTCTCTCCCTTTCTTCCCTCCCTCCTCTCTCTGTCCCATCCTCTCTCTTTCTCTCTCCCCCTCTTCCCTCCCTCCTGCCTTCCCTCCTCCCTCTCTTTCCCCTCTCTTCCCTCCCTCCTTCCCTCCCTCCCTTCCTCCTCCTCTCTTTTCTCTCTCTCCCTCTCTCTTTCCCTCTCCCCCTTGCCTCCCTTCTGCCTTCCCTCCCACTTCCTGTCTTTCTTTCTTTGCAGCACACTTCACAAATAAACTACATCCCCAGCTGTTTGTTAATTTTATTTTGAGATAAGTCACCAAGGCCGACCTTGAACTTGTGATCCTCCTGCCTGGTTCTCTGGAGTAGCAGTGATTACACATGCATAACCACCATGCCTGAGCGCCATTTTTTCTTTTACATATTATAAGTCATTTAGGTTTATTTCCTTTTTAGGAGAGACTAGTTCATAAAAACATGATAAAACTTCATGCATTAATCCCAAGCCCAAGATGTCAATTTCATTTGCGAAGTAGTTTGAACAAGGAGAGAGGCTGTCAGCTAATTCAAAACGCTGGGAAGTGGGAAACACCTAACAGAAAGATGCCTTCCGAATCTTACGTTCCAGGACCAGGGTCACAGCTCATCGTACTACATGCAGCTTAGGCAATGTAGGGACCAGCTTTCGATCCCCCGAGTCACAGGCCTTGCTGGCCCTGCCCCTGGCCACAGGGTCCAGGCATGGTGGCGCACACTTGTACTCCCAGGGCAGGGGAGGCTCACCGCGGGAGGGTCTCAGATTCCAGGACCCCTCTTCCAGGAACTCCAGGTACACTCCGTGGTACGATAAGTGTTTAAAGAAACGTTTCCCATGTCGACTTTGTCACCCTCCCTGAGGTCTGTCTCTCCAGCGCCCGCCCGCGTGCTGCATTGCTCTGAAGCCGCGTTACTGCCACTGGCTGAGCTTTGTACTGGCTGACTTCGGCTCTTGAGAGAAACTCCTACAAGAAAGGCTGCTGGGTGTTAACTTCATAGTTTGGAACTAAATCAAGCACAGAAAAGCTGCAAAAAATAAAACTCTTCTATTAGCCCTTCACCCAGATTCTCATGGTTGCTTTATAATTCTATGAGGTGAGTTATATGTGTAACCAAAATATAGAATAAATGTTTACATTTTAAAAACATATTATAGTAAGACATTTTATCCTTAATCCTCCTCAAAACGTTGCCCTGGCCCTGGGCTGGGGAGGTAGCTTAGTGGTCTCAGCACCTGCCTGGCAAGTGCAGGGTCGTGCCCATCACCAGGTACCACGCACTGTGCTGGCCCCCAGGGCGCTGCGCCGGCCCCAGAAACTGGGCGTGGTGCCGTAGGCCTGTAATCCCAGCTCTGGGGAGGCTGAGACAGCAGGATCACCAGGAATTCACGCTGTGTAGTGAGCCCCTGCACCAAATAAATAAAAGATTAAAAAGTATATATTTCCCTGCCGTATATATAATTATGTCTTTCTTTCTTTCTTTCTTTCTTTCTTTCTTTCTTTCTTTCTTTCTTTCTTTCCTTCCTTCCTTCCTTTCTGTCTTTCTTTCTTTCTTTCTTTCTTTCTTTCTTTCTTTCTTTCTTTCTTTCTTTCTTTCTTTCTTTCTTTCACCTTCCTTCCTTCCTCCTGCCTGCCTGCCTGCCTGCCTCTTTCTGAAGCAGTTCTAGAAGTCCCTTGTCTGCCTTTAGCTGCGCTGTTGGGGCTGTCTGCGTTCCCTGAGTGACTCAACGTGTTTACCTTCGTGGTCGTTTTGACTTTAGGGAAAAGCCAGACATTCCGTGGTGCCAGATCTTGTGAGGAGGGCGGGTGAGGACACACTGTCGAGCTTTTGCCAGCCCCCGCACTTGGCAGTGCCATTCACCAAATTTTCCTTATACCTTGTAAAGCCATTCACGAAAGCCTTCCAGAGCCGCTTCAGAAAGTGGCAAGAATAACGAGTGTATGTAAGCCAGAAGGGAGCGTTCTGAAGGAATTTAGTGGCGGCGTGTCTTTTACATAACAGCGTCTGAAAAACGTAGGCGCTGGCTGTGTGTTTCGGTCATCTCCTGCATGACGGCATCCTGGAGAGAATCTCTGCAGGGAACTTTACCATCTTCCGACAAGTCTCTTGCTTGCCAGCCCACATGCACCACTACCACGTCTGTGAGACGACCCTGCTGTGTAATCCGTGTTCCTTAGGAAGTCTTCCAGGAGCACACTCGGCCTCGCTGCTTCCCCAGCTCAGAGTCCTCACACACGTCTGCGACAGCAGGCCGCGTCTGTCACCAACCAGAGCTGCTCCCCGGGGCTGCTCCCTACGTTCACGCCTTGCTCCTGAACAAGCCACTCCTTCTGCTCTGCCACGGCTGCGGTCCACACGCGCCAAGCCGTTCTCCATTCCAGCCGTCCTTCTCCGGGGCCATTTAGCCTCCTGGTGAAGACCGAGCTACAATACCATCTCCGCCTGAGGATGCACGCTGCGTCCTCGGTAGATGGGCTTGCTGCGGCTCTTCTGGCACCGTATCATGGATGAAGGGCCGTAGAAACAGGACAAAGCTATTTGCACTCATCTGGAGGCTGAAAACTCTGAGGCCTAGACGCTAGCCGCTGCAGCGCTGGGCCAGGGTCTGGGTCCGCAGACAGGCGGCTTCTCAGTCTTGGGCCAGACTGCTCAAGGAGCAGGGGCTCTCTGGACATCCATGCATGATAGGGGTGTTGGTCATCTGCACCAGTGCCCCACCTTTGCAAGCTGGATAGCTACCGAGGGCTACAGCTCTCCCCGTGCCTTATGTTGAGGGGGAGGCTTCGGGGAGAAAGCGAGCTTGCACACTCTGCCTGCACTGATTTCTTTAAAATTTAATTCTGTTTTAAATTTTTAAACCTCATTTATTGGTTTGTGTTGTGGCTGGCTCAGCCTGCCCTGGGGGTGGTGCTGGGGATCAAGTCACAGTCCCTGTGCTTGCCTAAGCAGGCGCTTTAGAGTGCGAGATCGAGGAGCTATCTCTCCGGCCCTGTGCTGACTGCCTATCCGTGCTTCTGCTTTTTCTCTGCATGATGAGCTTTGACATCACAAATGTCGTATTTGGTAAGCTCTGGGTGCTGGCTTCCGAGGAATCAGTGACAACTTATGCACACCCCTGAGACGACCGCAAAGTGAATGTGTTGGTGCCCGCTGTGTCCTGTGGCCGTATCGGGTTACTGGCACAGCATGGGCATTTCAGGCAGGGCAGAGTGTAAGTATCCAAAGTAAATTCTTTTTATCTTTATCTCCCCTTTATCTTCTATTCTCCTGACACTCACTCGCATGTACTTGGAAACACACCTTATAAAAATTGCACGTGGGAAATAGCTTGGCTCTTTTAATAGCAATCAAAATCAGCAGGTATCAGAGATATTTCCATTTCAACTGATAAAGTTCATGATTTAAGAGTGTGTGGCTATTTTATTTCTTAGTAACTGGAGTAAACTGCAGCATACATGCAACATTTCTGAGACATCATTGTCTTTTGGAGGGATATTGGAGTGTGAAAGATTTAGTTCTTAGAGCAAATTCTAACCTTGCACTTGCAAGTTTTTAAAAATTTTCATCGTAAAATACTTTTTTAAAAAATATTTCAAGAGCTTGAGTACTTCTATGTGATTTTAAATGGAAAAAATATTTGGGTAAGTACTGTAGTTTCTTTGAAATGTAATTTAGAACTCGATAGCTACTCCTAATTCCTTTTTCTAGACACGCGTATAAGTGGTGAGCCTTTGCTTCCAGCTGACCGGAAACAGGTACTGAACATGGCGAGACACAATACTCCCCTTTGAATCCTATGGCATTTATAAACACGCCTTATCTCACCGTACTTCTTAGATTTCGGCTGCCAGAGACACGATCCCTGGGACGTTGACATCCGCTCCAGGGAATGGGTACAAGCCTTCGTGATGGCACCTGTGTGCCCGCTCAGTAGAGTCTACCCAGGCAGCTCACCGCTGGACCGCCCACTTTCGCTACCTTCCTTGGAAAGGAGCACTGTGTAGGAGCATGCAGACGTGAACGCACTGCTGTTCAGAAGCCTCCAGCTTGAGCTCAGCTTCTCCACACAGGCGACGAGTTTTCCATATTGCCCTCCACTGCCTTGCGAATGTGCTTTGAGGTCAGATGTTGAACTAAATTCTAGTTTTCTGTCTTCCATTTCAAGTGCATTCCATACAGATTATGGCACAAGACTAGGGCATGTTACTCAACCTTCCTGCTCCCTCTGATTCAGAAGGAAACCCCTTTTAACGGCTGCCAACGCGCAAAGAGCTGGAGCTTGAGGGAGCGTGGGCTTAGGGTGAGCTCCAGGCAGGCAGGAACGGAGTGTGCATTCCAGGCCCGCAAGAGTATGTGGGTTATGACTGCAAAGCAAGGTGGAGCTGTTGGAGCCAAGGAACAGTCACGGGGCTGACAAACGTTGAGGGGGGAGGCCAGAGGCCACAGGATTCAAGTCTCTCTCCTCTCTCTCTGTGTCTCTGTCTCTCTGTGTCTCTGTCTCTATGTCTATCTCCCTCTGTCTCTCTCTCTCCTCTCCCCTCTGTGTCTCTGCCTGCCTGCCTGCCTGTCTGTCTGTGTCTCTGTCTCTTTCTGTCTTTCGCTGTCTCTTTCCCTTTCTGTCTCTATCCCTCCCTCCCTCCCTCCATCCCTCTCTCTCTCTCTCCTCCATGTGTTTACAAAACTGAAGGCATTAACCGTCAGCACTCTGCGCTCCCTTCCCCACGCTAACGGGCAAGCCGCTTAAGTGCACCGCCGCTCCGCAGACCTGTTCAACCCCCAAATCGCAGCTGAGCTTCTCGCGCTGAAGTATGTGCTGGGTCGAATCGGCATTGCCATACAAGGCAGCTTTCGGTGCCTCGTGCTAACCTTTTATTACCGTTTTCCAGTTTCCCAAGCACTAGCAAATGTCTTGAACTTTGTGGAGTGATTGTAAACTCTAGAAAGATAAACCTTGGATTCCACTTAAAAATTCTGTTTCAAAGTCCAAAAACTTATATGAACCATGAATGGGCTTACAAATTAAAGGCCCAGAATACTATTTTGAATATTCAATCCTAGAAAAGATTTGTTGGCATCATG